>ML792289.1:108098-127346 GCA_009831015.1 Picea engelmannii | reverse complement strand
GCTCCCCATGGGGACACGCTGGGTCGAATATAACCCTTATCCATCATTTCTTTCAATTGTAATTTGAGTTCCACTAACTCAGGTGTGCTCATCCGGTAGGGTGTCCTAGACACCGACACCGCTCCTGGTGCGAGCTCTATCGAAAAGTCAATGTCTCTTCTGGGAGGTAGATCCGGTACCTCTTCCGGAAACACATATCTGTATTCTCTCAGGATAGGGTGATCATCAGGGCTTGGTTTATCACCTTCGATTGTTTTCAACACTTGTATTGCATATAGGAGACATCCATTTCGACAATACTTTCTCATTTGCAGGGCTAATGTTTGCCTCACCGAGACCGGTTTTCGGATCCCTTGGAGGGTTATCCTTTTTCCTTCTTTGCTCACACATTCTAAGGTTTTATGGTAACAATCCAATTTGTCTTTATGGGCGGCCAGCCAGTCCATACCAATCAACAGGTCGTATGATCCCAGGGGTAATACGTTAAGGGTTGCTTGGGTGGGGAATTCACCCAACATTAACTGGTAGGCTAGTATGACCTCTGCTACCCTTCTTTTAGTGCCAGTGGGTAACTGTACCAACCAAGGCTTGGTTTGTTTTTGTGGCTGTAGCTTACACTTATCCACAATATTAGGGGCTATATAACTAAAATTGGAACCAGGGTCAATCAAAACAAACACTAGATGGTTGAAAATCATACCTTCTATTTCCACCATTAAAGCTTGGTGGTCAACTTGGTTATTATCCAAGGCTGCATAAATCTGCGGCACACTCCTTGCCACATCATTGACTGTGGTAGCTTCTTGAATGTTATAAACTTTTCGACTATTCTGTTGTCGGTGTGGACAATCTCTCAGGAGATTCTCTTCTCCGCAACCCTAGCATTTAAGAGGTTCTCTCTTTGGGTTATCAGTCTTCACTGGTATAGGTCCAGAAGTTTTATTTCCACCTGATGATGGAAAGTTCTGCTGGAGTACACTCCGGGATAGAAATTTCATTCTGGGGTTCTTCTTGTAGTTTTTAAATCCTGAGGATTTGATCCCCTTTTTCTGAAATCTCGAACCACTCTTCTGTTTCCAGTCTCCACGAGACTCTGCCCGATGTCCATATTGTTCATGACAATATGTTGCTTTTCGAATAGTGTCTTCTAAGGTCTTTGGCTCGTCGAATTCGATTCGGTTCCGGTATTACTTGGGTAGCCCACTAATGAAGCGTTGCGCCTTCGCCTTCTCTGCTTTGATGTAGGGTACATATCTCAATAAGTCGAGGAATTTGTTGACATATTCCTCTATAGTGAGTTGCCCCAGTTTGAGTTCATAAAACTCTTTAGCCTTCTCGTCGAAATATCTTTCCGACAAATACTTCTTCCAGAAGTACTTTTCAAACTATTTCCAAGACAGGTCCTCCTCGCGGACCCCTTTTATATTCTTAAGGTCTTCCCACTAGATGTAAGTCTTTCCATTCAGATTGAAAATGGCCACTCGGGCCTTCAAATTCTCTGAAAAATCATGGACTCTGAAATATTTCTTCAGTCCAAGTAGCCAGGCCTCGGATTCCTCTCCCTTATTTATCTCACCGTCGAAGGAGGGAGGTTTGGCCTTTCTAAATTCCTCAAATTTATGACCCTTGGAAGTCTTTTGCTTCTTCTGTTTTCTTCGAGAATAGGAACTGATCCTGCTGCTGGAGGAGACTTCTGAATCGCCAACTTCCTTTTTTGTGGAATCGTCTGGCACTGGTCCTGTACCTCCGGGGTGGAACTTTCTTGAGATGCTCCTCTCAGTATGGCCACTGATACGACCGTGTTTCTGCATCTCGGGTTCATGCTGCATTTGTCGCTGTAGATCGGATAAGATTTGCAATAAAACTGCATTAATTTCAGTTTTCTTTTCTTGTTCTTTCATCATCCTTTCATTGTCGTCCTTGCAACTTTGCAATTCAACCATGAGACTCCTCATAGTCTCGGCTAGATCTGGAGGGGTTCCTATTGCTCTTCTTTCATCAGACTCTTTGTCTCTATTGTGGGAGCTTTCTCCCATCTCTTGGTGAGTCACCATTTTCCGCGTCTGTAAATTCCCGTGGCTGATCGTCCGCTTGGAAGAAAGACAAACGCTGGTTGTTATTCAGGAGTTAGATACATTTTTATAACCTGTACATAAATTCATATTTTCACATGTATACCCATATAACAAGGGTTTTTCATTTGGGTCTTAATCCTTATCTATCCAGCCATCTCAGTTGCAAGAGACTCTACCTACTTTAGTAGGTAGCCATCGTAACACTAAAACATGACAATGAAGTTCATGTCCCAGATTACAGTTTCATCTTGCAATCCTTCTTCTTAAGGAGAAAATGCAGATGGAAATGTCTCCTTACGCGGCTCGTGCCCGAGCCCAAGCAGGCCAAGTGTTGTAACCATGCTCTGATACCACTTTGTCATATACCCACTACCAAATCAAAATTTTCGTTGCTTTCCGCAGACTCAGAGCCCCAAAATATCTATGGAGGCCTAGCGTACGCTGGCTCTTCCTTTGTAGGCTCCCATGTGATTGTGGGTCATGATCACAAGTCAAATAATCATGGCGCCTCTTGGTATTTCGTGACTTGGCGCCACAAGAATGTCGAATCGTTCGATTCTGCTACCGTTAATCCCCGACAGAGCTAGAGAATGGCCAATGGGAATAGATCCCCACAGGGCTAGAGAACCGCCAATGAGAAACGACCTCGTTGCGCGGTTAAGTGGAGTACAGGTGGCAGAGAGGGAAACACGACACGGTAGTCGACATGACAGGAGGGGGCCCCACTTCACACGCCACACTATTCCGGAACCCCCCCCCTTAAAGGCAGAATGGAAAGGGGGGATCCAGAATTCACCTGAGCGCCGTTGATCAAGGTGAACTAATCTCAACCGTTCGGGAGTTGCACATCCGATTTCGGACCCCCCCCATTAAAGGCAGAATGGAAAGGGGGCTCCATAATTAAATCTCAGCCATAGATCTGGGCGGGTGGACCTTGGTCGTCCAGATTTGCTTGCCACTTACCCTAAGGTGCATTCGCGCCCTGGCTTAAAGTTGACGTCTCTTCTCCACATCTGATGGTCATTATAGACCCTGAGATCCCCCAAAGGAATCTCATCCGTTTATCAGGATTTAACCACACACTAACATCTCCATATTATAGGTCGGGATTTATCAAGGCGAGACTCTGATCTCTTGTCAATGGAACTCCCGAATCCCCGATTCCCGATTTCCCAATATGGGTAATCTTTTGACACGTGGCCTTCGTTATTCGGACGGTCTAGATCTATCCCGGGGTTTCCACAATGGAAAGTCCCGATCTCTTGTCAACGGAACTCCCGAATCCCCGATCCCCGATTTCCCGATACGGGTAATCTTTTGAAACGTGGCCTCCGTTAGTCGGACGGTCCAAATCTATCCCGGGGTTTCCACAATGGAAAGTCCCGATCTCTTGTCAACGGAACTCCGGAATCCCCTATCCCCGATTTCCTGATACGGGTAATATTTTGACACGTGGCCTCCGTTAGTCAGACGGTCCAGATCTATCCTGGGGTTTCCACAATGGAAAGTCCTGATTTACTGGGGTTTTAACCCTCGGGTATCTCCTGACAGATCCAACGACTGTCGGGTTTTTCAGCCGAGATCTGACGGCTCAGACATATTCCTAACTTGCGGGCTCTCCCACGACTTCCTAATCGTGGAAGGATCCACGGTCTGGATACTCTCATGGACCTTGGGGATATACGGTCCCGATCTCTTCGCTACCCACGAAGACACAAAGAAACCAAGTGTTAAGGCATTTAACACCCTACTTTCTCCTACCAATCTAACGGTCGTGTGTGACCACAGATTTCCCGACGGGATCTCGTCCGTCGATCACCACCTATCAAGGTTAAGGCACTTAATACTCTATCTTCTCCTTCCGATCTGACGGTCGTGAGTGACCAAAGATCTCCCGACGGGATCTCATCCGTCGATTCAATACTTCATCCTGATGCTTCCATCTCGGGTTTTTCAAGAGGGTCATTCCTCTTCGTGCAGGGTTACTAAGGCCTTGCGCCTTCACATTCTCTTTCCCAGTTCTTGATGGGATTTTCAAGGAGGGTATCTCTATGGGGAGGTTTTTACCCAGGGTACTATCTGAGGCATATAAGGGGTACCTTTCTACCACGAATAAGACACGCGGTCTGAATTAGGTCGGTAAGCATATAAATAGCGATTTATGAAGACATAAGCCATACGTAGTCCTTCCATTATAAACATGCATCTACCAGTATTGATCAAAACATCATACATACCTTCTTACAATGAAATCATTCACAGTTTCATAGCTTATGGGCATAATCATTAGAATAAACATATATATATATTTCAAGATGCCAGAGGAAAAACACTTATCAGAATTAACACCAGGGGTCAAGCAACTACTGAGAGGGGTGCTCGTTTCCACCCAACCGTAGGCTTAACGACTCCCAACGGATTTACCACTAGCCACCCCCGAGCTTAGACCACGATGCTATGAGACTGCGTCTCTGTTGGCTAGTGACCAGGAGCGAAGGTTACTCTCCTTCCTCTCTACTATCACTCACTCTGCGTATTACCAGAGTTCCCTTTCTCCCCTCGCGTCCCCCCCAATTGCTTCTACCCCACGCCTTATCCTCTTGCGAGGTTACATGTGGCGTGATTTCCCTCGCACTGGTTAGTCATGATGGCTCTATGGATGGGCGGTTCACCTCCCCATCCCTCATTAACTCCTGAGGATCCATCAACCTGCCAGCCTGCGAGACATTTAATTCGGGGCCAGCGAGCCGCTTTTGGTTCTCCGGGCCAGTGAAGTCCAAATACGGTATTAATTCTCGGTGGAAGTTAATGCCACCTTTCCAGGTGCCTTCCACCGCCATCGTGGTCTCTTTTTCTGCACATCCCCTCTCGACAGTCCTGCAATAAAATTCATAATGTTATTCACATTCATTGACCTTTTCCTCAAGGTCCATTTACATCACATATTGACATTTATGAGTTTGCCATAGTTCTTGGCCAGTCCAGTTATTTTTACAAACTGGGGGAAACAGGGTGTTACATTAACTAACAAGAGAACCGATCCTTTGCATACTCTATCACCAAGTGGTCCTTCCAATCAACAGTCACATCTGTCATGGTATAAATGGATGGCCTCCTAGACAATGCATCGACCACCACATTGTTCTTCCCTTTGACAAATTCAATGTCAAAGTAATAGGCCTGTATTATGCCTACCCATTTCTGTTGTCTTTCATTTAATTCCTTCTGCTCCAATATGTATTTAATACTATTATGATATGATTTAACCACAAACCATGCACCTACCAGGTATTGCCTAAATTTGGCTAGAGCATGCATAATAGCCAACATTTCTTTATCATAAATGTTGTAAAGTAGCTCAGGTCCCCTGATTTTTCGGCTCTCATAGGCAAGAGGGTGCCTGTTTTGCATCAGTACGACCCCTATACCTTCTCTTGAGGCATCAAACTCCAAGGTAAAAGGCTGGCCGAAATCTGGTAGGGCTAAGACTGGGCACGTGCTCATCACCTTCTTCATCTTATCAAATGTAAATTGAGCCTCCTCACTCCATTTAAAGGCTCCCTTCTTAGTCAAATCGGTCAAGGGTGCACAAAGTTGAGAGAACCCTTTGACAAATTTTCTGTAGTAAGTGCACATGCCTAGAAATCCCCTTAATTCTGTGAGTGTATTAGGAGTAGGCCACTCCATAATGGATTTAATTTTCTCTGGATGTACCTGTACCCCCTTTGCTTCGATGATGTGTCCCAAGTAAAGAACCTCCGTCATTCCAAACTCAAATTTGGACTCTTTAGCATATAGTGACTGCTAAAGATGTTCCTCCCACGTCCTGCTATAAATGAACAAGTCATCAAAAAATACCAGAAGGTGCTTCCTCAACTGCTTGTTGAAGACATGGTTCATACAAGATTGGAACGTGGCTGGGGAATTGGTTAACCCAAAGGGAATCACCAAGAACTAATAATGACTATAATGACATCTGAAAGCAGTTTTTGGGATGTCCTCCTCCCTCATTTTGATTTGGTGGTAGCCCGAGCGTAGGTCAATTTTTGTGAAGTAGACAACCCCATGTAATTCATCCAACAACTCATGAATCCTTGGTATAGGGTACCTGTTTTTGATGGTCTTCTTATTCAATGCGCGAAAGTCAATGCACATGCACATAGTTCCATCTTTTTTCTTGACCAATACTACTGAAGAAGCAAAAGGACTAGAGCTGGGCCTGATGTGCCCCATATCCAAGATCTCTTTGATGGATTTCTCTATCTTGTCTTTATACTTCTTTGGATGCATGTATGGTGTGGTGATGACTGGTTTGGATCCTGCCTCCAACTCAATTATATGCTCAAGCCCCCTGTCTGGTGGCACCCCTGGTGGGATACGTCCAAACACCTTGTTGTGTTTGCGAACGATTTCTTGGATATTTGGTGTGTAGTGAACCTTGCCTTGCTCATCCACACGTGCCAAAATTATTCATTCAGCTGCATAAACTATCTCTTCCCTCCTGAAGATGGCCTCCATCCTCTTGGTCATAACTACCTTGGATGAGTTTCCTATCATGCCTCAAATCACTACCTTTCGTCCACCTTCCTCTATGAAAGACATCTCCATGGTCTTGTAGTTGTTGGTGATAGGCCCCAATGTGCTGAGCCACTGAACTCCAAGGATTATGTTAGTATTCGGAAGGTCCATCACATAGACATCCTGTATCAGCTCATGCCTACCCAATGTAAGCTTCATACCTGGAATGTACCTGTCACAAGGCATAATGCTTCCACCTACTACCTCCACCTTGAATCCTTCAAATTCAACCGTGGGTATATGCCTCCTCCGCATCAATGCTGAATCAATGAAGTTGTGAGAAGCTCCACCATTAATCAACACTGATACCTTTTTCCCTTGTAGTACTCCTCTCATCCTGGAAGTGTTATATTTGGGCACTCCGCTGATAGATTCCAAGGTATCTTTCTCCTCAGCCGTACTGTCAGGTCCTGTGGGTTCCTCCTCTGTTGTCTCTGTGGTGTCTACCTCTATTTTTTGTATCTGGCCGAAGTCCTCCTCTTCCTCATTGTTTGAAGTTACTTCTATGTATTGCACTTGACCACGACCCCTGTCAAAACCCCTTGGGTCACATCCTCCTTGGTTCATTGGAGGTCTCTGATCTCTCCCTCCTGTGTTAAGAGGTGGTCTAGGCACAAATTTCGGATTGGCAGCTGGCCCTAGATCTCTCATCCTCCAAATAACATCTTGTAGCTTGGTAGGCTTAAAAGCCTTTACCCAACCCTTCAAGGGTTCCATCAACCCTTTAGTGAAGAGCATCATGAGTCTGGTTAGTGATATATCCTGTACCATGACTGCTAGCCTCTGGAATTCTTCAATGTACACTTCTGCTGCTCCTGTCTATCTGAGCTGTGTGAGATCCTGAAAGTGCAACTCAGGATCCCCCTGATCAAATCTATCAATGAGCCTCTGAGTGAACTCCGTATAGGTCACTATCTGATTGTGGACTAGTGTGGTAAGTCCATGATACCACCAATCATGATATTTTCCATCTAAGTACATGGTGGAAAACTTGATGGCTTCCATCTCCCTCATGGGATTCAATTGTAGATAAGTGTCCAGCTTCTGAACCCATGCCTGCGCTGTCATATTGGCCGTACCATCAAAGTATGGAATCTCCATCTTCCCTGATCTACGTTCAAACTCATAATTATTCCTATGGTTTGGTGGGCTTGTTTGTGAATTTGAGTTGGCAGTATTGATCCAGAGACATTGCCTCTGAATCGTCATATCCAAATCATGGTACTCCTTGGTACACTGTTCCATCTGCTCAACAAAATCATCCACCTGTTCATGTTGTACCTGTTCATCTGTGAACGTGGGAAAGTACAACCTAGGGGTAGCCCTGCTACCCATCTGTCCATGTGACGTGCCCCCTCCATGGCTTCCCTCAGACTGATGATAGGGAATATGATTAGAACTATACTTGTTTCCACCATGGGATCCACCGACCTCTCTGCTTCCATACGTCTCAGGGTCTTTCCCATGGTGAGTCATCTGCATCAATAGCTCGGTTATCCTAGTCTGGTTCTCATCAATCTTCCTCATATTACCATCTACCTTCTTCAAGGTGTCAATGATTTCGTTTTTTCCCTTACGGTTTGCCTCTTGGTTCTCCTATAAGTGATGGACCATGGTACTTTCTGTATGGTTTAGGGTTTGATGGAATTCACATGCCAAGTAAGCCAATCCCTATGGCTCATGGTCATCACCTGAACCCTCCATTTTGGCTTTTGTTTCACTGGTCTGCTTCTTCCTTTGGCCCATATAGATACCACTGTACCTCTGCATGTGCTAATCCTCACAAGTTGGGAGGATCAGAGCTCTAATACCATTGTAATGTTCCCAAGCCAAATTTTCGCTTGGAACACTAACTAACCACTGATTTGATTGTTTACTGTTGTGTATGCAGGTTGGATATGAACATTTCGGCCTTAGGGTTTATTCAGTTACTAAACCACATTATACAAGAAGCATTTCAACATATGAAGATCTCAACAATACACAAGATAGATACCACATACAAGATCTGAACTTTATTATAAGAAAGCAAGCACCTGATACAATAGAGAAGCAGATATGGAATGGCTTCATATGGCTTCAAGACAATAATATGAGTTGCATACAAAATGCTCCCGGAGATACAAAGTAGGCCTCCCAAAGGCTGCAATATAAGATGAACGCTCCACTGCAAAACTAGGGTTTAACCTAACCCTCAAGCTAATGGTACGGCCTGCTGAAGACAATGGAGACCAAGGGTTCGACCCTCCTGAGGATGAAGACTCCCAAATGCTACCAAACTCCTCCAAGTGATAGATCAGGGCAATAATAGCCTCCTCTCGAAGTATGGAGCCCAAATACTGATGCCTCCTCCTCCAACTGCAGAAACCCCAAACTGGTACGACCCTCCTGAAATCCTGAATATGGCCAATAATTCGACCTGGATGAATAAGGTCTCCGAATAAAAGAAAAAGAGACAGTGCAAACAAATAAAAGAAAAAGTAACACCCAAAACTTGAAAATTTTAAAGGTGTGTTGAATGCTCAACACACACTTCTGTTAAGGTCAAAACCAAGACAACATGAAAAAATCAACATCAACATTAATATAAGGGTCAAATAGTGAAGAAACATAACATATGTAAACATGGACATTTGCATTATAATAAGGGGCATACCTTTGGTTATGTGAGAGGAGATTATGAAAAACCAACTAAGATTGATAAAGAAAAAAATGAATGCATTTATTTTCCATTGTCTTACGCTTTAAGCATGAAACATTTCAATGAGAGGAAGAATATTGTGCCCCTCGGCATCACCTGTAACCATATAGGTGTCATTTTTTTTCCGTGAATTTTTATTATTAGATTTGTGAAGTCCTCTTATTGAGACTATCATTTTAAAGTTTGTTCCAAGATAATTCCAAAAATATATAATAGGCCATACTTCTAATAAATATCAAAGAAGTTATGGTCTCTCTATATATAAAAAGGATAAGTATAAGTCAATACTTAAACTATATTTATATTTAAATGATAATAAGGAGATAAAGGTTGTGTATTTTTTTTAAAGTCACATCTTTGCATATTTGGTAGCTCTTGTAAGAAACCATAATATCGAGAAGTTGCGTATAATCCTATGTTAAGTTTAAAGGGAATATTGTGCATTCTAGTCGAGTCCTAGATTTTCACATGCAACCTATATATCATGTTATGGGTAAGCATGTGTTACTCGATCTCATTATTATTAAAGTGTACTAGGAAGAATTCACAATTTCACTATATTTTGCTTGTTATTTTATATTATTTTGAAAAAAAATAATCACTATAGAAACTTGTCCTCGTCTCCCTAAAAGGTGGTGATGGGTATGGTTCGAAATTGTTCCTACTATAGTCACTTATGATTTTGAAATAAGAAATTTTCAATTGGTGATATTAAAATAATAAATTTTGAATCGGTCATTAATGATATTTGACAAAAGAAAATTAAGACAATTATGTATTATGATTATGTGAATGCCTCAATCTAATATGTTTTTGGTAGTTTAAACATAATATTTAGAGTAAATTAGATCTAATATAATTTCATAAAGCAAATAAATAAAGCAAAATAGAAGGAATATAGTCGCAAAAAGGAAATAAACAAAATCAAAGTTGGAAAATAAGAGTAGCAAGCAAGTCTTTGTTCATATTAAAAATTGAATGCAATATTCACTAGCCTCTTTGAGGGGGCAACCTCCAATACAATCATAGCTCAAAATATAACAATATTCATTTGACAACTGATTACATAGATTCTACTACTATATATGGTTTTTAATAGACCAAAACCCTAACCACCTAAAGGACCTCCATTAATGAGGTCTAAACCACTAACTAGTAGACCTTATTTAATGAGGCCACTTACATTTATTGATTTCACATTCTACTACCTCATGGGGTCTTACTTAATAAAGACAATCCTCAAGACATTAAGTAACAATCTATTCCACTAACTAGAGATGTTAGGGTGGGACCTTACCATACCCCCCTCCCCCCCCCCCACAAAGCATCCTTTCCCTCAAGGCCAAAGATGAGGAAATCAATGGAGAATCTATGTAAGTTCCCATGTAGCATCTTCAAGATCTATATCCTTAGATTGGGTAAAAAATTCTTGGATAGTGCGCTGGTGAATATGATGCTCATTTTGATCTAAAATGACCTTAGGTTGCAACTAAATGGAACCCTCCTCATCTAATTCTAGAAATTTGGCTTGGACTCTGAAATTGGACCCAAGTATTTTCTTCAAGTAGGGCACATGAAAGACTAGGTGGAGTTTAGAATGGCTAGGTAGAACTAATTTGTAAGCCACTAGTCCTATACGTTTGAGGATAGTATAGGGTCCATAACACTTATGATATAATTTATGGTGGCTCTTCCTTTTGAGTGAGGTCTATTTATAGGGTTGAAACACAAGAATACCTATTCCGCTTCATCAAAATGGTGTTCCGAGTGATTTTGATTAGCTTGTTGCTTCTTGCAATTTCGAGCCAATACCAAATTATCTTTGAGGGTACTAAGAATGTTAGCAAAAGATGTTAGGGTGTTGTCCACCTCTTGAACCTAGAGAGGCTTGGAAAGCTTGATATCACTGATGGTGGAAGTTATCCATATAATACATCAAAGGGGGTCATTTAAATAGCACCATGATAGGTATTATAGTACCACCATTCAACCACGGGTAACCACTAGACCCATTAGGCTTGCCATTCCAAAACAAAATAATGTAAATAATATTCTAATCATTTTTTGACTTCTTCCATCTGGCCATCGATTTTGAGGTGATATGATGTGTTAAGGTTCAACTAGGTACTTTGAAGTCGAAACAAATTCTGCCATAAATTGTTGGTGAATGTGGGATCACAATCAATCACACTGCATTTAGGCATGCCATGGAGTTTAAAAATATTGTCCATGAAGACTTGTGCTACTATGGAGGCCTTGAATGGGTTTTTAAGGCACAAAAGTGAGCATATTTGGAAAGGAGATAAAAAACTACCATTGCCATTGATTTGTTGCTTTATTTTGATAACCCCATAATGAAATCTATAGAAATTCCATCCAACATAGTGACATGAATGGGTAAGTTTTGTAAGAATCTCGGAGGCTTCTATGTTTCCCTTTTGTGCCATTGGAAAGTATCACATTCTACCACAAATGTGTAGATTTCCTTCTCCATGCCTTCCCAAAACAATGAATTCTTAATCCTATCATATGTTTTTTGAAACCTAGAATGACCTACCATGGGATATTAGTGTAATTCATATAACACTTTGGATTTAAATGTGGATTCCTGAACCAAAAAAATCTAGCCTTTATAGAAGAACTCATCATCCTGCCAAGTGTTACCTAGGTTTTCTCGTGGGCCATGATGTAGCTAGTGGATCATGTGCATGAGCTTGGAATTCATTGACCATTATTCACATACAACCTGCAACTAATCGATCACTAGGAAATATAATACAAATAGGAACCTTCCTCATCATACTCTCGAGAGAGAGCATTAACCACCTTATTTTCCTTACCCTTCTTGTAAATAATCTCATAGTCACAGCCTAACATTTTTACGACCCACTTTTGTTGTTATAGGAATGGAAACTCTATTCCAAGAAATATTTCAAACTAGGATAGTTTGTTTTAATTTGGAAATGACACCCCATCAAGTAAGAATACCACATATTAACTGCATGAAGAATAACCGACATTTTCTTCTCATGGATGGATTTTCCCAAGTTTCTATCGCATAATTTCTTGCTTGTGAAGGAAAGTGTTGGAACTATTATTATCATTGATGTCAAAAAAAAGGGGGAGACTATATATGTCCAAGATAAATATTGCAAGATGGATATTGTTGGAAATATTGTTTTTGGATTTTTGATGCTCAATTTGGATACCCTATTTTTGAAGACATTTTTTACTCTGAAGATCTAGATCAAATGGGAGCATGGGATACATGGTTGAAAATTTTATTTTGAGACCTTTCCAATGGTAAATGACACTCCCTCTAACTCCATAGGAATGGGGATATATGAAAGATTCTGCCATGCTGGCCCAACGAGAAAGTACATATCGACCTAACCAGTTTTACAAGTCGGCCCAACTAGTTTTACAAGTCGACCCAAATAGTTTTACAAGTCGGCCCCACAAGTGAACGTAGAAACACTATACATATAGGATAAATGTGCACATTTGAAGAGTATCCAAGAAAAGATATCAAGTACAAGTGCACAAAAGATATCTAAGGTGTGCAATTGGAATTGGGGAGTATTCTTGGGGTCTAAAGGTGCACAAGAGGAGTTTTCTTGGAGTTTTAAGGGTGCACTATGAAGGATTAAGGTCTACGATGTTGCAAAGTGCATTGTCTTGAGGTTGTGATGTTGCAGTCATGAATTATATTCTAGGAATGATGCTATGAGGTTTTCTAGGGAACGAAGGCTAAATCTGATTAGGTTTGAAGCTATGTCTGGGGTATGAAGCAAGGAGAGGCACTGGATAATGAAAGTTAAGGGTATGCTGGTAATTTGAAATGCATGAAGTATGAAGCATGCAAGTGAAGTCAAAAGTACTCTGTGTATGAATATATTATATTGGTACCTATACATGTCTTACTGAGTTGGTTCTCAACTAAGGAGATTGTTGTCTCTAGTAGGTTGGTGCCTACACAATATCTTTCTGAGTTGGTGCTCAGTTGAGGAGATTGGTGTCTCTAGTAGGTTGGTTCCTACACAATATATTATTGAGTCAGTGCTCAACTAAAGAGATTGGTGTCTCTAGTAGGTTGGTGCCTATAATCTTTGTAGAAATAGGTTGGTGCCTAAAAACATTTATAAAGATAAGTTTTTGTGGTTTTCTCCCACAAAGGTTTCCAAATTAAATTATGTGTACTATGATTTGAGTTTACATGCATTTATTGTTTTAAAGTTGATGAATGATTGATAAATGCTCATTCAAAGTAAAAAGTATCTTATACTGATTCATCCCCCCCTCTCAATATAAACATAAGTTCAACAATTGGTATTAGAGCCAGTTCCTTCGAAAATAATCTAACTACTGGAAGGTAGATCTCGAGAGCACACATGGTCAGTCAAGAAGGTTTCTCCACAAACAAGGCTCCATTCTTTGATAGAACAAACTATACCTTCTGGAGAAAAAGGATGCAAATATAATGGCCCTTGGTTTCGATATTTGGAAATCAGTCGTGACTGTTTATACAACCACAACAACTCTACCAACATATGCGGTCAGGAAGAAGCCTAGTGAAAATAATGAAAAATCCATGAATTCCATCTTGTGTGGTCTATTAGAATCCAGGTTTGTCAAGGTAATGCATTGCGGATTGATAAAAGAAATTTGGGATAAGATTCAAAATATCTATAAAGGCAACGATAAGGTTAAGAAGGAAAAGCTCCAAACTCATAAAAAACAATTTGAGAGCCTAAAAATGAAAGATGGAGAGAATGTTGCAACCTATCTTCTTCGTGTTGTTGAAATTGTAAACAACATTAAAGGAATCAGTGAAAAGGTTAAAGAACTGATGATTGTACAAAATGTATTAGGTCACTCCCCTTAAGATTTGATGCCAAAGTTTCCACCATTGAAGAAATGAAGGATCTTGATTCATTAACCATGGATGAATTGCATGAGATTCTCACTACATATGAGATGAGGATAAGAAAAGAAGAGAGAAAACCAAAGGAAACAACTTTCAAAGCATCAAACAAGACAAAAGGACACAAATCCTGTGATTGTTCCAACAATGAATCATAGACAGAAGAAGCACAATTCGTGAGAAAGATAAAAAGAAGATTTGGAAAAAAGGCAAGCTACCCTTCAAATGCTTTAATTGTGGTAGAGTAGGTCAATTTGCCACTAAATTTCCATATGAAAAAAGGGAAGTTAGTGATGATGAAGACAATAATTGTTAAGGTCCTAACCTGCACATAGGTAGATCAATGTATTCAGATGTAATAAAGGTCAATATTAATAAGGCCTTTCAATAAAATAGAATAAGGCGGATGTAAGAAGACCTAATAGAAGCTTCTGATTCTAGAAGGATCTTCCTCTAGATGCTTCTCTTAATAGACATATTTAGTATAAATAAGGGTCGAGGGTATGAAAACCCTAGCTTGGAGATTATTGTAATAGAGCACTGCTCGACTGGAGGTTTCCCCCTCGAAGAGGCCTGTGAACATTTCTTTCTAAATCAAAGTGCTATTTCAGTTGTTGTTCTCATATTATTTCTGTGTTATTGTGGAGATTATGTTGGTTATATTACTGTTATTCTGCCATTTCTAGCATTTTATTTCTGTTCTGCGTATTTATTATATCTGGTATCTTGCAAGTGGTATTAGAGCACTTTCCTTGGCAGAAATTGTGGGTATTTTTTTCTTCAGGGTAGAGATGTATTCCGATGTCTTTAAGCCACAAAGATCTGTCGTTACACGCATAAACCATCGGTTGAGGGATTCATACATGCAGGAAATACACGTGGTTCTTAAGCGCACATCTGTTGGCCACCCTTGTAACCCCTATTGGTACCCCTTCGAGTGGTAGCGCATAAGACAACACCTGTGTACGAATCGACCTAGATTTCCTGAAGCCCTGTTTAGATAAACCTATCGGCCGTCGGACTGCTATAGTGTCACCGAGAACAACACTTGGGAAGATACTCTCTAGTACCTGGGTAGTCGGGTAGTATGACTAAGGGTACGGTCTATCCTCCTTAGTTAGTGCCCTGAGATATTGGGCCGAGTACTATTGTTGGACCTCGCACGTATATCAGAGAGCTATAGCACAGGGCAAACCCTTGTCTGTAGAACCCTTGAATACCTAACTCTCGGGGAACATAAACATAAACATAAACAAATTAAACCGGTCAGATCTATTTCCATTCAACTGTGTTTGGGTTGCCAAGTAAATACACATTTCTTTCTGGTTAAGAATTTGGGGATTTCAACACTACAACATTCTTCAAACCGAAGTATAACCCCGCAACTGTAATTTTTATTTTATTTTTTCACCATTATTTGAGACCTATTCCATTAGATTCATCTCTTCTCCCTTATCACATTCATCCACATCATTTTTCTACAAAAAATTTTGACCCCGCCCGCTCCCTTTTCAGTTCACCCATGCTCATGGCCCATACCCGTAGCCAAGAACTGGAGTCTCGCTTCAACACCTTGCAATCTAGTTTCCTCGAGACCCAAAAAGAAGTGCAACAACTTAGTGCTACTATTGCCTCCCGTGATGCATTCATCAATACCACCATAAATGCATCCGTGCAGTCCGCAATGGAGGAAGTCAAACAAGAACTGACCACCCAGCTTGAATCTGTCTTTGCATCACTCTGCACCAAACTAAAGATCCCTATTGATGACCCTCTTCCCGACGCACATACAAAGACTGAAGGTGAAACTTCTTCCCATTCCCATACCTTTAAGCCCCATCACTTTCAATGGGACATATGCCTTCTGCGGGTGGATGTAACCAAATTTGATGGCTCAGACCCCACTGGTTGGGTCACCCAAATGGAACATTATTTCTCTCTCTACAATATTACAGATGACTTGGCCAAACTATGGTATGGTGTTCTCCATCTAGATCAAGAACGTTGGCAATGGTGGCAATGGAGAAAAACTTCCCGTCAAGGGTATATTGCTTGGACCCAATTTGTGACTGAGCTTTATGAACGCTTTGACTCTGACACCAACCATTTGGGCCATTTGACAAAATTGAAACAATCAGGAACAATAAAAGACTTGATAGCTGCATTTGAGCACCTGGCTTTTCGAACAGAGGGCATGACTGATGCTTTCTTTCGAGAGTGTTTTGTCAGTGGCCTCAAGGAGGAGATTCATGCCCATGTACTCATGGCTCGACCTGCGAGTTGGGTGGAGGCTACTAAAAAAGCTAAAGAAGCACAACAAATTGTTTTCTCTCAAAACAGTAAGCCTTCCTTTATCCCTCGCCCTAAACCAGTAAACCCCACTACTCCCTCCGCCCCATTAAATATCCAAAAATTGACCAGGGATGAAATGGATGAACGCCAACTCAAAGGCTTCTGTTATAATTGTGATGACAAATATTTCCCGGGCCACAAATGTAAGGAACAAAAGATTTTTATGGCCATCTCTGAGGATATTATGGAAGAGGATGTTGAAACTCCCCTTGTGCCTGAGTCACCATAAATCACTGACATAAACCCTCCCTCCAACCCTCCTGAAGTGGAACCGATCATTTCCCTCAATGCTCTCACCAGCTTCTTTTCCCCCCAAACCCTCAAGTTAATCAGTTATATCAAGCACCGAAAGGTCATTATTCTGGTTGATAGTGGCAACACCCACAATTTTATTCATTGCTGCATTGCCCAAGAAACCCATTGCTACATCCATGCTGTCAACAATTTCCAAATCATGATTGCCAATGGTGGTTCTATGAAATGTGGCGGGTGCTGTGAAAATGTGCGTCTCCAAATCGGTGGCTACCACCTAAAATCCCATATGTTTTCTATTGACATGGGTGGTTGCGACATTGTGTTGGGTGCAGATTGGCTAAGGACTTTGGGTCCCATTCTAATGGATTTTAAGACCTTAACCATGCAATTTGACCAAGAAGGCCACCAATATAAATTCCAAGGTATCACTGCTAGTTCACCTGAGGTCATCAGTTCCCATCGCATGGAAAAGCTGCTCAAAAAAGGTCATTCTGGTGTCATTGCCCAACTCCATACCATACAAGCCACAGAGACACCTCCTGTGCCCCAAGACCTCCAAGCCCTCCTTTCTAAACATCAAACGATATTTTCCACTCCCCAAGGACTCCCTCCTTCCCGTGGTGTTCATGATCATTCCATTCCCCTTGTCCTAGGAAGCCGTCCCCCAATATCCGTCCATATCGCCACCCCTTTGCACATAAAAATGAAATTGATAAAATGGTCTAGGAACTCCTTACTACAGACATCATCCATCCTAGTACGAGCCCTTACTCGTCTTCGGTCATCATGGTACTAAATAAAGAAGGTTCTTGGAGAATGTGTCCTGACTTCCGTGTTCTCAAGAAACTGACCATCAAAGACAAATTTCCCATTCCTGTCATTGATGACCTCTTGGATGAATTGAGTGGCACCCAATTCTTTACCAAACTTGATCTTCGCTTGGGCTATCACCAGATACGTATGAAAGAGGCAGACATTCCCAAGACATCCTTTTTCACTCATGAGGGCCACTATGAGTTTTTGGTCATGCCCCTTGGCTTGTGTAATTCCCCCTCCACCTTCCAGAGCCTCATGAACCATGTCTTCCGCCCTTTTCTCCGTCATTTTGTCTTAGTTTTCTTTGATGATATCCTCATCTATAGCAAAACCTGGACATACCATCTTACTCATGTGGATCAAGTTCTCCGCCTACTCTCTCAGCACCAACTTTTCCTGAAACAGTCTAAATGTGCTTTTGGTGCCTTAGAAGTAGAATACTTGGGTCATCTGGTGGGAAAGGATGGCGTCAGGGTGGACCCGAAAAAGATTGAAGCTATGCAAGACTGGCCGCACCCAAAGAATCTCAAAAGCTTGTGTGGATTTTTGGGCCTAACAAGGTATTATCGCAAGTTTGTTAAAAACTACGGAAAGATTGCAGCACCTCTCACGACTCTCCTTAAAAAGAACTCTTTCACTTGGACTCTAGCAACTGCTCAAGATTTTCAAACCTTGAAAATGACCATGTGCACCACTCCGGTTCTGGCCCTTCCCGATTTCACAAAGACCTTTGTGTTGGAATGTGATGCCTCAGGGAAAGGAATCAACACTATCCTTATCAAGAGGGTCGACCTTTGGCCTTCACCAGCAAGCAACTGTCTGAAAGGAATTTGGGCAAACCCATTTATGAAAAGGAAATGTTGGCGATTATGCATGCTGTTGAGCTGTGGTGTCCTTATCTCTTGGGGCAACACTTCCAAATTAAGACCGACCATCAAAGCCTCAAGTACTTTATGGAACAATGCATTTTCTCCCAGGAGCAACAAAAATGGGTGACTAAGCTCTTTGGATATGATTATGAGATCATTTACAAGAAGGGAAAAGACAATGTCATGGTGGATGCACTGTCCCGGAAATATGAAGACGAAGGATCCCTTTATTTTGTTTCCTTCATTGTACCCGATTGGCTCCAAGCTGTGCACCAGGAATGGCTTCAAGATCCCAAAAGTTCACATTTGATCCATCAATTGCAGACCAAGGCTTCGACTTCCCCACGGTACTCCTGGATACATGATGAGATTTGATACAAAGGCCGCTTGTATTTAAGTAAACAATCCAAGCTCAAATCCACGGTACTTTCTGAGCTTCATGCTACACCCACAACGGGGCACTCAAGGTTCACCAAAAAATTTGACAGGGTCAAACGTTCTTTTTTCTAGGATGGTATGAAAGAGGACATCCGTAAGTTTGTCGTTGAATGTGAGGTGTGTCAACGCAACAAGGGAGAAACAGTCAAATCTCCAGGCACCCTCCAACTTCTTCCGATTCCCCCTGCTATTTGGAAGGATATCTCTATGGACTTTATTACAGGCTTACCCAAATCGAGG
>ML792289.1:93145-107391 GCA_009831015.1 Picea engelmannii | reverse complement strand
CTACATCCTGTTTTTCATGTTTCATGCTTGAAGAAGGTGATTGGAACCAGGTGCCAAATTCAAACCAACCTTCCAGAGTTAGCTGAAGAAGGATCCATTTGGCTACATCCAGAAGCAATTTTGGACCAGCGTGAGCGTCGCCTATGTTAGAGAACCATCAAGGAAGTTGTAGTACAGTGGAAAGATATGACTCCAGCAGATGCCACTTGGGAACCAACTACCATTCTGCAGCAGTTTCCACATCTCAAGCCTTGAGGACAAGGCTGTTTTTAAGGGGGAGGACATGTTAAGGTCCTAACCCGCACATAGTTAGATCAATGTATTCAGATGTAATAAAGGTAAATATTAATAAGGCCTTTAAATAAAATAGAATAAGGCGGATGTAAGAAGACCTAATAGAAGCTTCCGCTTCTAGAAGGATCTTCCTCTAGATGCTTCTCTTAATAGACATATTTAGTATAAATAAGGGTCGAGGGTATGAAAACCCTAGCTTGGAGATTATTGTAACAGAGTGCTGCTCGACTGGAGGTTTCCCCCTTGAAGAGGCCTGTGAACATTGCTTTCTGAATCAAAGTGCTATTTTAGTTGTTGTTCTCATATTATTTCTGTGTTATTGTGGAGATTATGTTGGTTATATTACTGTTATTCTGCCATTTCTAGCATTTTATTTCTGTTCTGCGTATTTATTATATCTGGTATCTTGCAATAATGATGAAGAACAAAATAACAGTAAAATCAAACCCTATAAACAAAAAAGAGAAAAACATACTAAGAAGAAGAGTTTTTACTCTAGAAAGGACAGTAACTCATCTGAAGAAAGTGGTGGATATGTTTATGATATTAAAAATGAAGAATTCCTCTTCAAGGCCATGGATACAAAGTCTATTAATACAAAAAATGAAGACAATAATAAAGAAAAATTAGATTAAGAAGAAGGAGACATTGATGGGGAAGTGAATCTTGAAGCAAAACTTGCCAATGCCTTAGAATAAAGATTAAAAACAAGAAAGAGCAATTGCATAAATATGAAAAGAAGGATCATGATCTTGATGAAATAGAAAAAATAATTACCATCCTAAAGACTCAACTAGAAGAGGAAAAAAGGATACAAGAAGTGTTGAGAAATCAACTGAAAGAAAAGGAAGAAAATTGTGAGAAGCTAGAGGCTAAATTCATTTCCTTAAGAAAGGAACTAGAGAAAACAACTGAACAATTGAGTATAAGCTTGAAGTTTGGAAAAATTAATGAAATATTAGATAATATTCTCAGTCCTCAAAGGTCACAATTCATTAATACAGGTCCCGGATACAATGAAAAACAAAATACCCTCGAGGGTGATGCAAGTACTATGGTCACAAAGCCATCCGAAAAGGAAAATGAAGAAAAGCCTAAAAGCTATGCTAGTATTCTCAAAGGCTCCATCACCAATGAAAGAAATAGAAAGAAAGGAAATGATGACCAATAGAAACTTGTTTCTTCTCACAAGAACAACAAGAATGATTTGAGAAGAGTTGTTCCACCAATAAGGCCTTTCACAAACTAGTACCAAAATTTATTTCTTGGTTATTGTTTTTCTTGCAATAATTTTGGTCATAAAGAACTAGATTGTAGAGATTATGCAAGAAGTGATCACATGAGAGATATAAATAGAGTTTCTTATAATAACTCAAAGAATTAATACGCGAGTAAAAAAACTAGAAGTTCTCATGGTTTTGTTGATACAAACTATAATTCATTTTCTCCCCTACTTGATTACAATATTGGATGTTATAAATGCAATAACTATGGGCACATAACACGTGACTATAGAAGTAGAATAATAAAGTCTCCTAAGAAAAATAGGGAACACGATTTTCATACCAAGAATAGATAAGAATACACAAAGGTGTGGAAAAGGAAGCAAGACTAACCAAATAAGGAAGAATGTGGACTTGAAATGTATGTTCAAGACAAAGGAATCCAATGGTACACTGATAATGGATGTTCAAAACAAATGACAAGGGATTAGAACAAATTTCTCACCCTAAAGGAAGAAAAATGAGGCAGTGTTACCTTTGGGGATAATGCTTCTACAAGGATAGTTGGAAAATGTACCATTGGTGTTGATACTGAAAAGACTAAAACTAAGAATGTCTTGTATGTTGAAGGGTTAAAACAAAATCTTCTAAGTGTCAGTGAAATGTGTGATCAGGTTTGCAACCTCACATTTCATTCTAAAGGATGTGAGATAAGGAAAGCAGGTTTAGGAATATTAGTGGAAAATGCAAATAGAACCCTGGACAATGTATATGTTCTAGATGAAGTCAAAGGATAAAAATGTTGCATGGGACAAGTAAATGAAAATTGGAATACATTTCCACCAAAGAATAGGTTGTAGATATTTTTACCAAACCCCTTTTCAGAGATACATTTGAATATCTCAAGCAGAAGATATGAGTGATATCCCTCTCATATTGTTATTAAAGGGAAGCATAAGTTCAAGGGGAGTAGCCCTTTTCCATTGATGTCAAAGGGAGGAGAAGTTGCAAACATAAGAATAATTGCAGACACAAGGAGAGTTACATACATGGGGAGTATTACTGAATTGACTAAGGGTTTCCATCAATGAAAAATAGGGATATTGTTGGAATTGATGTCAAAGATAGGGGGAGACTACATATGTCCAAGATAAAGATTGAAATATGGATATTGTTGGAATTTGTTTTTTGGATTTTCGATGCTCAATTTGGATACCCTATCTTTGAAGGCCTTTTTACTTCAAATATCTAGTTTAGATGGGAGAATAGGATATATGGTTAAAATTTTTATTTCGAAACCTTTCCAACGGTATATGGCACTCCCACTAACTCCATAGGAATGAGGAGATATGAAATATTCTGTCAGGTTGACCCAAATAGAAAGTATAGGTCGACCCAACTAGTTTTCCAAGTTAGACCCATAAGTGAACATAAAAACACTATAAATACATGATAAATGTGCACATTTGAAGAGTATCAGAGGAAAAGAACAAGTACAAGTGCAAAAAAGATATTCGAGGTGAGAAAGAGGAGATGGGGAGTATTCTTGGGGTCTAAAGGTCCACAAGAGGAGTTTTCTTAGAGTTTTAAGGGTGCAATATGAAGGACTAAGGTGTATGATGTTGCAAAGGTCATTGTTGGCATAGGGGCAGACCTAGGGTTTGACGCTTCAACAATTCACTAACAAAACCCTAAGTACCAGCCCTTTTGACAACACCTATGAAGCAGGTGAAGTCTCATCCGAGGTAGAGGCAGGGGGGGTTACATGACTCAGGTGTTTGTAATCGAGATGTGACATAGATCTGTAATTAAAATTAATTCATAGAGTACTTAGGAGCAACATATATTAACTCATTAGTTTTATTCACATCATAGATCAAACCCTAAGTACAGATCGACACAATAATGATGACAAAATACACATTGCACTTTAGCATCATAAGTAAGATATAACACATTCAACCTATGTAAAACATTACACATTCATATATCTATCTATCATTCATAAATTTGAATGCACTAAGAATATCCACAACAAAAACATTATAGAACAAAGAAAACACTGGTTCACCCCAGTGTGGGGCTATGTCCACCAACTGCTTCTTCTTCTCTATTAGGCTTCAATCTCTTACATCCATTTGCTCCTATTCACTAAGCCACAGAGCCAAGCTTCGCACTAGATAGGTGATCTGCGCACTAAGCACCAGATCCACCTTCCCAAAATCAGGTCAAGGCACAGAGCCAACTCCTCTATTACACACAAAGCCTTACATACACAGTCTGTTGCACAAAGCAACTCATAACTACTTGCCTCTTGCACTTAGCTACTTACACCGCTTCTACCACTAAGCTACTTTTACCTTACAATCTTTTCTTATTTATACTTTTACATTTTCTTACAAAAAGGTCTAATCATGGGTAAACCCATGGGTCAACATCCCATACCCATTACAAAAACCCTAATGAACCCCTTGTTGGGTTCAAAAAATAAGTGAGATCCCGCGATCTTAGCTCCGCATGGGCGCTCCATCTTCGACCAACTTGTCAAAGTCCAAAAAGTGATCAAACCAGACCAATGTTTTCTCAAAACTTGGTCGAGGGCCAACATGCACCCAACACTCACTTATGACTCGTCCCGAGTCACTCAGATCTAGGCAACACTGCTTTGAAGGCCCCGAGCTTAGCTCACGTTTCCTTGACCTACTACTTCGCCTGAGACTCCTGCTCAGAAAAATCCTGGATCACTTTCTTTGTAACAGGCCCTTCCAGGCACTGTTCCACTGTCGCAACCACTTGGTCCAGTTGCGAACCTTTCCCTTCAATCTCTTCAAACACCACATAGGCTTCATTCTGCACCGGTTGTAGCCTCTGTGTGACTTCCATTACTATGGCCTAGATGGTAGTAATCTGCTGCTGGGCCGCGCGCTGTTCTTGTGATCTCTTCATTCTCTCGACCATAGTGAGAAACGTCATCTATGCTTGAACTGTCAGTTCCTGCTGCTGTGCCTCCTGTAGCTCCACTTCCAACTTCCTAATTTTTGGGTCTTCTGTGAGGCGTTCATAGGTATGCACACTTATGTTTCTTAGCTACTTTCATTTTAAGTTGAGGACTCTGATCCTTTCCACTATGCTCTTAGTGGCTTCCTCCCTCTGGTCACGCACTTCTTGTAGAGTTCTTAGTACTGCTTGAATATCCAACTCCTTTATTCATGCTTGAAGCTGCTGGATGGCCTCAACGATCTTCATCACTTGAACCTCGACTACCTCATGTTCCTCCTGTGCCAAGACTGACACAGAGCGAAGTGATTTTCTCACCACTTCTTTGACTATAGTTTGCTTTGTGAGAAACTAGTCCTTCTCTCTTTGTATATTTTCTTTGTCCTCCTCGAGCATCGCTCGAAACTCATCTTTATCGTTTTCATACGCAGTTAAACAATACCACATGACTCGTAGTTTCTCCAATATCTCCTCTTTCTCTTTCTTCAGGGCTTCTGTAGCCTATTCCTTTTCTTCTTGAACTTTCTGAAGTTGAGCCTCTATTGCATCTGCAAGTTTTCGAAGTTGGGCTAGTTCGTCCCCCAACTCTGCAGTCTCTGATGAGGAAGGCGCAGTAAGTACTGCATGGCTAACTTGAATAACTCATTGTATCTCCTTCAGTTCCTTCTCAACTCTTACATACAACTCTTCTTGCTTCACACCATATCTCTATAAGAGGCCCTCAGAAACATCCTCCATCGCTCCGCGGACTAGGCTTATATCATCTTCTGTGAGTGTGGATTCCATTCGGGGCTTGATGGCATGGGTCTTCTTTATTGCCGAGGGTTTCGGCGAAGAACCCTTCCTCTTATTCTGTGTTTCTATCTCGGTAGGTGGGTCCGTCTCCTTAATGCATGATTAATGTGCATGAGTTGGAAAGCTAGGCACATTGCACCATCCTGGATGGAGGATACCTTTTAATGTCACTTTCCCTTCTCAACTTCACCATATGCCTCCTTAATGAACTATGACAGGGAGCGATTTGAGGATTTCCCTGGGTAGAACTGCTGAGGGTCGGGTCCCTACATGATCAGTCCTATGATCAGGTGGTTCAATGCTGGATCCACAATAATGCACTCGTCGAGCCACATGTATCCTCCATGATTTCACGACAAGAGGTCTTTAACACAAGCGTTAACCTCTTGATGTCGGCCAAAATGAGGGATATTCATAACATTGAGTATCATGGACTACGTATGCTCGTTTATCCAAGGCAAGGAGACGATGCAAGGATTCTTCCCAATTGTCTTCATCAAATATCTATGGGGCATGAGCATCATATAGTTCTTTCTGTCACCAAGGTTGAAATCGCTATTCTTCAAGGATGGGATCTGTCCCAACTGGCTTCCAACTATGCGTATCTCCTTCGGTATGTACGTGATGATTAAGGTGTACTCAAAGTCCCATGGGATGCTGTCGCGGTTAGCCGTGCCATCCAAAGGCAGGATATAATCCGGTAAGATCGACGGGATCTGCTTCGTGCTAGCCAGATCATTGTGATGCTTAATTCTCTTCTCGGTCACGGGGTTAATATGGCCCGAACATTGTCTATTCAAAGGGGAAGTATGCAGTCCCCTGGTCGATGATGCCTGTATTCCTTCAGACATAGCTTTATCAGCCTTAAAATTCTTCAGAACTTCTTCGACAGATTTCTCTAGTTGAGTGCGCTCGATCGACATTCTCACTGTTAACAAATAGATCAGAGTAGGTGAATGGACAACGAGGTCTGATAACACAATTTGACACACACAATCACTTCTCTGTTAGCTTTGATAATTACGGGTGGCCAAAATTGGTCCTGCGCAGCTTTAGACAGGTTACATAGGCGAGCATCGTAATAGATTCTTCCAATGGGTATGAATGCTTCCACCAATACAAATTTGTCTGTTATGGAGCGGTCTCAATGTCCCAAACACTGTCTATTTGCCCGTAAATGCGTTTCCTATCCATTCAGAGCGTCGTTGTAACGGTTGGGGTGCCTCCAACGGTCATATAGATTCACCGCGACGGAGTCCCATTATGCGTGGTTCTGCTGTTCCGGCGAGGTTCAAATTCTGCAAAGATGTCTCCTACGAAGCCTTCTCTGTAACTTCCTGTAGTTTTTACAACTTGGATTTCTTCTTACTGAGCTTCCTTGCCTTCTTTCCTGGGATCTAAGTCTCTCTAACTATTTCTTGATTTCTCTTTCCATTCTTAGTTTGTGCTTCTAATGGGTTTACAGTTAATATACCTTCCCTTACCACCTCCTAGGTGGATATAATTTCCTCTTGCATGGATAGGTCCTTGAAACCCTCTTGTGATTTTTCAACTTCAATAACTAATTTTCTTGCATTCTGTTGCTTCAACTCAACTTCTCGTTCTTCTATCAGTCGATCTATTTTCCTAGTTATAAATCCCTTAGTTCTTGCTTTTTCTTTTCTATAGCTTCTTCCTCTGCTTTTCTTCTAGGATGATCCTCCCCAATCCAAGTCTGTTAAGCCCTAATATTGGCTCATTACCCCTTAATTGGGGCATATTACATTAGTAATGTTATTTTATTTATGTCGGCTTTATTCCATTAGTTGTAATTATACCTCCTAGTCTCCTATATATACCAAGGAGACATTTTCATTTGGAATCATCTTGTACTTGAACATTTATGTGGGGTGAAAGGAGGTTTCCCACTCGAAGAGGCTTATTATATGAAATTATCTCTTTTTCAAGGCATTGAGTACTTATTCTGATGTTTTTCTATGCTATATTGATATTTGGTTCTTAACATATGGTATCAGAGCTCAAGGTCTTGGGGCTTCGCTGCTACATCTGAGACACCGTGGAATTTTATCTATAACATTTTTTATACAATGATTCAGAAGGAACGACTTGGAGGATATTTAGTAGACGGATCAAGGTACATTGGGTTAAAAATTCAACACCTGAGGCCTTAGACTTTCAGAGATACAACCTTTGTAAGATAGGGTTCTGGAATCATCCTGAATTGATTCATTGTGGAATTGTTGCTATAATTTTTTTTCTGTAAGGTTTCAGGCCCTGAAATCTAGAGGATATTCTTAGAAATTAGTAAGGTATCGGTGGTAGCAATTTCATATTCTAGGTCATTGTAAATTTGTATATACACTCTGTGGAAGATAGGGTATTTAACTAGTCCTATTGACTAGTCTCAAGAAGGTGTTCTGGGTAAAAAAATCATAAATTCTTCCTAGAGTATCCAAATTGAGTGAGACCAGTTTCATTGGATAGTGGAAATAACATAGTAGTTCTGGTATGAGTTTCATAATTTTATATCAATTATTTTGTGCGGGGCACTCTATACAAGTGAGATCTCCTGGAAAGGACAAAAATCAGCAAGTTGTGGGGATGTTACCATAAATTCCACTTGGCACATCCAATTTTTATCAGACTTTTGGAATTTAAGAGAAGAAATATCATAGACGTATAAAAAATAAAAGTTCATAATCAGAAGGGATGAAATTTTGGAGATACAATAAAAGGAAGATTGTCTAGCAGAACCACCTCAAAATCAAGGTTTAAAGTGATATTTGGCCAACATGCCACCAAAAAAGGGAACTTCTACACCAAATAAGCCTCCAGAAAATCCTACTTGAATTCTTGTTGAAGGTGAAGAAATGCGTAGGGACATAATGATTTACAAAAGAAGACAGTAAAAAAAGATGAACTACAAGAGATGATGGATTCAACATAAGCTAAGTTTGAGGAAATAAATACCAAGATGGATGCTTTAAAAGGGGAGATCATGGAAGGATTGAAAAATTTCCTAATAGAGAGGACACCTGAAAGTGAAAATGTATACCATGAAATTCATGATGAGGACACAAGGAAGGTGAATCAAGAATGGATAAACTCCAAATTTAGGTTGAAGACCAACCATGTTCCTAAGATCGATATGAGGAAGTTTGATGGCAAGGACCCAATCACATGGATACTTCAGATGGAGCAATTCTTTGATCTACATAATGTGCCACATACACAAAAGGTACAAATTTCTTCTTTATATTTAGAACCCAATAAATTTGTATGGTATCAATTGCTTTGTTCTCGCAAATCACTTGTCACTTGGACAATTTTCACGGAAGAAATGATAGCACACTATGAGGATACAAGGAGCAATACCTTCTTTAGCCAATTTATAAATCTCAAGCAAAAGGGTTCAGTTACCGAGCACATTGAGAACTTCCAAAGATTGAATATAATGGTAACAAATATTCCAGATGATCACTTGATTGATGTAATCATAGGAACTTTAAAGGATAACATTCAACATGAGGTTCGCCTTTGGGAACCAAAATCATTGGAGAATGCATTTAAGGTGGCAAGAAATGTTGAAAGTAAAAATATGGCTATGACTACTAGAAGGACCAATCCTAACATCTGTAGAGAGAATAATGCTCCTTCTTCTAAAGCACCTCAACCTACAAGGTTGACACCTCAACAATTGGAGGAAAGAAAAGAAAAAGGTTTATGCTTTAATTATGACAACAAGTACAGTAAGGGACATAAGTGTGGTGAGAATAAATTATTCTACATAGATTGTGAAGAGGAAGGAACAAGAACAAGAACCATCTCAAGATGAAAACATAGAAGCAATTTCATCTGAAGAGTTGACTCCCATGATATCGTGTAATGAATTGGCTGAAATTAGCACTCCTCAAACCCTCAAGATCGAAGGATACATCAAAAAGAAAAAAGGTAATAGTCCTAATTTATTTTGGTAGTACTCATAATTTCATTCACTATAAATTAGCTAAAGCTATCAATTTCTTTGTATAACCAGTGCTAGAGCTTCAAGTAATGATTGTAGATGGAGGAACTATCAATTGTTCAGGAAAATGCAATAAGATCAATCTTACTATGGGGGAATATGTAATGAATAGTCCAATGATTTCTATACCCATGGGTGGTGCTGACGTTGTACTAGGAATCCAATGGTTACAATAATTAGGAACAATGGCTTTTAATTTTCAAGAACTTTTCATGAAATTTTCATTAGAAGGAAAATAAATTGAGTTAATAGGTATCACAGGGAAAATCAGTAAGGTGATAAGCTCTAATGGCATGAAAAAATTATTGAAAAAGGGGCATCAAGGCGTTATTGCACAACTATGCTCACTATATGTTCAAACATCTAAGCCATCTATTCCTCAAGATCTCCAAGGGATCATAGATAAGCATTCCAAAGTATTTGAAGATATTCCTAAAGGTCTTCCACCCACTCGAAATCATGATCATGAAATTCACCTAATTCCTGGGAGTGTTCCTCCTAACATACAAATACTCTTATGCCCAGAAGAGTGAAATTGAGCGCATGGTATAAGAAATGTTAGAGGCTGGCATTATTAGACCTATCCAAAGTTCTTGCTCTGCACCAGTGGTAATGGTATTCAAGAAAGACAACTCATGACGTATGTGTCCTCAACAAGATCACTATTAAAGATAAGTTTCCCATTCCCGTCATTGATGAATTGTTAGATGAACTACATGGAGCAATCTATTTCACAAAATTGGATCTCCGTTAGGGTATCATCAGATTAGAATGAAGGAAGAAGATATCCCAAAACAACATTCCGAACTCATGAAGGCCATTATGAATTTTTGATCATGCCTTTTGGCTTTACAAATTCACCTTCCACATTCCAAGGGTTGATGAATTCCATTTTCAATCCCTTCCTTCGAAATTTTTGTTAGTATTTTTTGATGATATACTAATCTATAGCAAGTCTTGGGAGGATCATGTGCGACATTTTGACAGGGTGCTACAACTACTAAAGGAGCAACAACTATATGCCAAACCATCCAAATGTTTCTTTGGAGTGAAGGAGGTAGAGTATTTGGGTCATATTGTATCTCATGAAGGTGTCAAGGTAGACCCTAACAAGATTAAGGCCATGATGGTCTGGCCGATTCCCAAAACATTGAAGAATCTTAGAGGATTTTTGGGTTTGACAAGTTACTACCGCAAGTTTGTTCGACACTATGTAAGAATAGAAACACCTTTAATGACACTAACTAAGAATGATGCATTTTCATGGACTCTAGAGGCAACTAAAGCTTTTGAACAACTTAAAGAGGTGATGTGAAAAGCTCCTGTCTTGATCACTCCAGACTTCACAAAAACCTTTATTGTGGAATATGATGCCTCGGGAAATGGAATTGGTGCTTTCCTAATGAAAGAAGGAAGGCCCATGGCTTTTGAAAGTTGAACACTCAAGTGAAAGGACTTACACAAACCCATTTATGAAAAGGAAATGATGGAAATACTACATGCATTGAAGAAATGACATCCTTACCTAATAGGTAGGCACTTCAAGGTCAAAACAGATCATGATAGTCTTAAATACTTCTTGGAACAAAGACTATATTCAGAAGAACAACAAAAAAGGGTAACCAAGATATTGGGTTATGATTTTGAAATCATCTATAAAAAGGGGAAGCAAAATGTTGTGGCAGATGCACTCTCAAGAAAGGATGAATATGTTGAGGCCCTTCTCTGTGCTATCTCAATCATCCAACCCAATTGGATAATAGAAGCAAGGGATGAATGGAAGAATGATGAAAAAGTGTGGATTCTCATTCAAAGGTTGCAGCAGGATTCCAGTGCATCAGATACATTTACATGGAGAAATGATTCACTATGGTACAAATATCGCTTATATTTATGTAAGAACTCCCAACTCAAACAAAAGGTACTATTGGAAATGCACACCGCTCTAGTAGGAGGGCACTCGAGATTTTTGAAAACCTACCATAGAGTAGAGAAGTATTTTTTTTGGGATGGCCTTAAAATTGATGTTCAAATGTTTGTGGCAGAATGTTTGGTTTGCCAACAAAATAAGGTGGAAACAATTAAGACCCCAGGTCTTTTACAACCATTAGCCATCCCAAGTCAACGTTGGGAGGAGGTTTCCATGGATTTCATCACAGGGTTACCGAAGTCTGAAGGAAAGAGTGTAATCATGGTGATTGTTGATAGACTGACCAAGTACACACACTTTTGTGCACTCTCTCATCCCTTCAAATCTAGTACAGTTGCCACCGCATTCATGGAGACAGTTCAAAAGATACATGGCAGCCCAAAGATTATTGTAAGTGATAGAGATCCCATATTCATTGGACATTTTTGGACATAATTATTTTCTTGTTTGGGTACTCAATTGGCTCATAGATCATCCTATCATCCTCAATCTAATGGACAAACTGAGATAGTGAACAAATGTCTGGAAGGCTACATTCGTTGCTTTGTATATGATAAACAAACACAATGGTTCAAATGGTTACCCTTAGCAGAATGGTGGTATAACACTTCCTTTCATACTCCAACAAAAATGACACCATTAATGGCACTCTATGGATACCACCCTCCTTCCATGACTTCTTCTCTAAAATAAAAATCTAAGGTTCAAGCAGTGGAAGATCACATCAAGCATCAACAACAAGTTCTCCAAATCTTAAAGGACAACCTGACCATGGCACAAAATCAAATGAAACAACAAGCAGATCAACATCATAGTGACATAAGTTTTGAAGTAGGGGATTGGGTGTTTTTAAGACTACAACTATACAAACAGATGTCCCTCAAGTAAGCCAAGAAGGATAATAAATTATCACCAAAGTACTATGGCCCTTATAAGGTGTTGCAAAAGATTGGTACTATGGCATACAAATTGGAGTTGCCTGCATCTTCACGAGTACACCCAGTTTTCCATGTTTCATGCTTAAAGAAGGTTATAGGTGACAAGATCCCAGTTGAAACTATATTTCCAGAACTTGACGAGGAAGGAAAAATAATATTGGATACTGAAGCCATCACTGACACAAGAATTCGCCAGGTAAGGAATAGATCCATTTTAGAGTATCTCATTAAATGGAGGAAACTACGGGTTGAAGATTACACTTGGGAAGATGAGTCTTTTATACAAAAGCATCTAGAGTTACTCAAGCATTGTGGACAACAATTGTCTCAAGGGGAGGGGCATGTTAAGCCCTAATATTGGCTCATTACCCCTTAATTGGGGCATATTACATTAGTAATGTTATTTAATTTATGTCGGCTTTATTCCATTAGTTGTAATTATACCTCATAGTCTCCTATATATACCAAGGAGACATTTTCATTTGGAGTCATCTTGTACTTGAACATTTATGTGGGGTAAAAGGAGGTTGCCCCCTCGAAGAGGCTTATTATCTAAAATTCTCTCTTTTTCAAGGCGTTGAGTACTTATTTTGATGTTTTTCTATGCTATATTGATATTTGGTTCTTAACAAAGTCTTTCCTAACAAAAGAGGAAAAGGGGTGTTTTTGTCAACAAACCTAATAACTTCAAATTCTTCTTGAGTCGATGTTCCATGGATGATAACAAGTACATTAGTAACTCTTCCACATTGGGTTATCATATTTCCTTTGAATAGACCTATCCTTCCCAATGAAGGTACTATAACAGGCTTCCCCAAAATTTCCCAAGTGCTTTCTGTCATAATATTCAATTGTGTTTCCTCATCCAAGACACAGTCTATGTCAAAGTCTCCTATTCTTGTACTTATGCACTGTTTTTCTTTCATGATCTCTGGTAAACTGACATTTTTGTGATCATTCATTGCTTCTGTTAACTGTACTAACATAGTCTGATCTTTCTCCGATTCTTTCTCTTGATGGTATTATAATATGCTCTTACTCTCTTGACTCATGTTCATTTGTTCAACTTTAGCAATCATCTTTGGACAATCAGTAACCTCATGACCAACAATTTTACAAAAAATACAAATAGGATCTATACGAGGGCATTCCCTAGCAATACGTCCCGGTCTTCTCCAGTTATAACATAGTGTCAATCCTCTCTTCCTCTTGTATGTTCCCTAGGTTCTCCTGTACTACGCACTAGGATCACATTGTCGGACCTGCAATCTGCAAAAATTCTTTCTAGGTTCCTTCATCCAATTATTAGTGCAAAAATTCTTTCTATGCATAGGAATAACATATCTTTCTCTATTTCTATAAAATTTATCCAGATCAACTATTTCTTCTAACTGTGCCCTAGATTTCATACTAGGATATAATCTATCAAATATACCTAGATTCATACTTTCAAAAAAAAAATTTCTACTTATCTTACTCTATCAAAGCACAAAGCTTTACCTCTTTCAATATCTTACCTCTTTTCTTCAGATTGGGTTTCTTCCTTAGCACAAAGATTCGCAAGTCAAGTAGAGTACTGTGCACTACAACAATATATCTACGCACAAAGATCTCCTTTATTTACTTCAGTTCCCAACAATCTGTTGGACAACTGAGAGGGGGGGGGTGAATCAGTTGTTACCATGCTTAAACAATTATGCTTCTTTTAAACTCTTTGCTGAGACACTAAATGATAATCACAATAATGCAGGGAAATAAACAATCGCAAATTCAACATCAGTTACACATATGAGAAACACAGAGACAAATATTTCCTGAGGAAACCCATACATGGTAAAAACCTCTTTTTATTTATATGATAAGTAATAGTTACATTCTTTACATTATCATACATATGAGCACCAACTCATAATGAGGCTGCAAACTCTGTTTTGCAAGCTACAACTTGCTAAGAGCACCAACTCTCTGTTTTCTCTAGCACCCACTAGAAGGAAGCACCAACTCCCTGGTTTCTCTAGCACCAACTAGAAGGAAGCACCAACTCC
>ML792289.1:64523-86112 GCA_009831015.1 Picea engelmannii | reverse complement strand
AGTCCCGATCCCCGATACTCTGCTGACGTCACACGTGGTTTGACACGTGTTAAATACTGCCACGTGTCACTCTGATTCGTGACTTACATGTGCCTGAAGTGTTGAATCTGCCTGCCACCTGTCATTACCTGGTTGTGCCACGTTTCCCTAGCTGACGTGGATGGTTTTCGTGAGTTGGATCGACGGTCTAGATCACATGTTGATCTGACGGTGCAGATTCAGTCGAGATTTCGCATATCGCGAAATCGGGGTTTTCGTTGCATTGTGTTCTTTGCATATTGAAATCCCGATCCCTAAAACTCCGATGAAGCCTCCTGTCTACAAGTGGATGGTCCCAATCACTGCTTGATTTAACGGCTGCGATCAAATCACGAAATCGCATATCGTGATTTCGGGGTTTTCATTGTCGAGTGAATTGGACATTTCAAAGTCCTGATCCCCGAATCTCCGATGAAGACTCCTGGCTACCACGCGTCCATACGAATGGACGATCCAGATCCCATCGGAATTTCACCTTGGATTTTCCCGATGATAAACCTTGTGCAGCTTCTGTTCGATCTGACGGCTAGGATTCTCTCTCCAATATCCCGATGACTTGTTCGGGATTTCTCCTCTGCACACTAGGGCTTAACCTCTGTGCACTTTCTGCAGATCCTGTGGCTGACGAGTATCTGCTTACAATCTAATGGCTCATATCACTTCTTCTACATGCCAACTCCTGCGCTTAACATATGCGCAGCTTCTCCCGATCCAACAGCTGTCAGGATTTCCGAGTGAGATCTGACGGCTCTCGGTCTCTTTCCTGAGCTTCCTGCACGTATAAGAACGCTATTCCTCCTGAGCTTATTCTCCTCGTCCTTAAAGGATTCCGACGTCTGCTTTTGATCATTCACCTCTCTGAACCTTCCATATTCACTGTTGTACTTAAGCCATCATCACTACTGTAATTTCCATCAATGACAAGTCTATGCTGCCTGTAAAACATGCCAACAATCCTTTGTACATTCTTCCTGCACCCATGCCATCTTCATTGCTGTACTTTCCATCAATGACAAGCATATGCTACCTGTTAAACATTTCCAACACAATCACAGTTTCAGGTCCTGACAACAGAACCATTTGTTGGCATAGGGTTAGACCCAGGGTTCAACGCTTCAACAACGCACCAACAAAACCTTAACTACCGACCCTTTCGGCAACACCTGCGAAGCAGATGAATTCTCACCCGAGGTAGAGGTAGGGCGGTTACCAGACTCAGGTGTCTGTAACCGAGCTGGGACACAGATCTACGATTACAATTACTTCATAGAGTACTTAGGAACAACATATATTAACTCATTAGCTTTATTCACATCGCATATCAAACCCTAAGTACAAATCGACGCAGTAACAATGAAAAAATACACATCACACTTTAGCATCATAAGTCATATATAACACATTCAACCTATGCAAAGCATTAAACATTCATAGATCTATCTATCATTCATAACTTTCAATGCACTAAGAAGATCCACATCAAAAACATTATAGCACAAAGCAAACACAAGATTTACGTGGTTCACCCAAGTGTGGGGCTACGTCCACCAACTGCTTCTTCTTCTTTATTAGGATTTAATATATTACATCCATCTGCTCCTGTGCACTAAGACACAGAGCCAAGCTTCGCACTGGACAGGTGATTTGCACACTAAGCACCAGATCCACCTTCCCAAAATCAGGTCAAGGCACATAGCCAACTCCTCTATTGCACACAAAGCCTTACATACATAGTCTGTTGCACAAAGTAACTCAAAACTACTTGCCTCTTGCACTTAGCTACTTACACCGCTTCTACTACTAATCTACTTTTACCTTACAATATTTTCTTATTTATACTTTTACACTCACTTATAAAAAGGCCTAATCATGGGTAAACCCATGGGCCAAAATCCCATACCCATTAAAAAAACCCTAATGAACTCTTTGTTGGGTCCACAAAACAAGTGAGATCCCATGATCTTAGCTCCACCTGAGCACTCCATCTTCGACCAGCCTGTTGAAGTCCAAAAAGTGGTCAAACCAGACCAATGTTTCCTCAAAACGTGGTCGAGGGCCAATAATCATGGTATTGCGGTTGTGATGTTGCAGTCAGGAATTATATTATGGTAATAATGCTATGAGGTTTTCTAGGTCGTGAAGGCTAAATCTAACTAGGGTTTTAAGATATGTCTAGGGTATGAATCAAGGAGAGGCGTTGGAGCATGAAATTTAAGGGTATGATGATATTGTGAAATGCATGAAGTATGAAGCACGCATGTGAATTAAAAACTACAATGTGTATGAAAATCTTAGATTGATACCTATATTAATCTTAATAAGTTGGTGCTAAACTGAGGAGATTGGTGTCTCCAGTAGGTTGGTGCCTACACAACATCTTGCTGAGTTGGTGCTCAACTGAGGATATTGGTGTCTCTAGTAGGTTGGTTCCTACACAATATCTTGATGAGTTGGTTCTCAGCTGAAGATATTGGTGTCTCTAGTAGGTTGGTGCCTAAACACATTTATAAAGATAATTTTTTGTGTTTTTCTCCCACAAAGGTTTCCAAATTAAACTCTGTGTATTGTGATTTGAGTTTACATGCATTTATTATTTTAAATTTACTGAATGATTGGTGAATGCTCATTAAAAGTAAAAAGTATCTTATACTAATTCACCCCCCCCATCTTAGTATAAGCATAAGTTCAACAAAACAAAACAAAAAAACAAAACAAAACAAAACAAAACAAAAAAATGTAAATAACATTTGAAACATTTTTTGACTTCTTCCATATAGCCATTAGTTTGGGGGTGATATGATGTGCTAAGGTTCAACTAGGTACCTTGAATCCAAAACAATTTTTTCCAGAAATTGCTAGTGAAGGCGAGATCACAATCAATCACAATGCATTTAGGCATTCCATGTAGTTTACAAATATTTTCCATGAAGACTTGTGATACTATGGAGGCCTTGAATGGGTTTTTTAAGGAATAAAAGTGAGCATACTTGGAAAGGAGACCAACAAATACCATTGTCATTAATTTGTTTCTTGATTTTGGTAGCCCCATAATGAAATCTATAGAAATGTCATCCCACATAGTGGCGAGAATGGGTAAGGGTTGTAAGGATCTTGGAGGCTTGACTGTTTCCCCTTGTGCCATTGGAAATTATCACATTCTACCACAAAGGTGCAGATTCCCTTCATCATGCCTTCTGAAAACAATGAATGCTTAATCCTACAATATGTTTTTTGAAACCTAGAATGACCTGCTATGGGAGATGAGTGTAATTCATATAAAACTTTGGATTTAAATGTGGAATCCTGAACCAAAAAAATATATCTTTTATAGCAGAGCTCAACATCCTGCTAAGCGTTACCTGGGTTTTCTTGTGGGCCAGGTTGTAGTTGGTGGATCATGTGCTTGATCTTCAATTTCATTGATCCTTATTCACATACAACCCACAACCAATCAACCACTAGGAAATACAATAAAAATAAGAACCTTCCTCATCATACTCTTGATAGAGAGAAATAACCACCACATTTTCCTTACCCTTTTTGTAAATAATCTCATAGTCATAACCTAACATTTTTATGACCCACTTTTGTTGTTCTAGGGATAACAACCTTTATTCCAAGAATTATTTCAAATTGCGATGTTTTTTTTTAATATGCAAATGAAACCCCATCAAATAAGGACACCACATAACATTTTCATGAAGAATAACCAACATTTTCTTCTCATGGATGGATTTACCCAAGTTTGTATCACATTATTTCTTTCTTGTGAAGGTGAGTGGGTGTCCCTCTTGCATTAACACAACCCAAATTTCTTTTCTCAAGGAATCACTTTACAAAACAATAGTCTTATTGAAGTCATATAGGGCGAGGACTAGTGTGGTACATATAACATATTTTAAAGACTGAAAATCCTATTCAACCTCCTCATTCCAACTGAAGGCATTCATTTTGATAAGGGTGGTAAGAGGAGCAATAATTTTACCATATTTTTGGACAAAGTTTTGGAAGTAATGTGTGAGGCCAATAAAGCCGCATAAAATTTTGAGGGTCCTAGGATGAGCCAATATTTCATCCCCTCAATTTTCTTAGGATCAACATGCACATTGTTGGCACACTTACTTATATTGAGAGGGGAGGGGGGGGGGTGTGTGAATCAATAAGAGACTGATTTTACTCTTTTTATTTCACTACACTTATCTTTGGTTACTTTATCACCATAAGAAATAAATAAGGAATATATATAGATATACAATGCACAATACACAAAGAATTAACGTGGAAAAACAAATGAGAGAAAACCATGAGAAACTTTTATTGAAATATATTCACAGGAAACAACTTGCTGCATGAACTAGTCTGTTACAATGTTTACAAGAACCTACTCGAAAGAGACACCAATCACTCTAGTCCGGTTAACCACTAAGCCACAAGATGATCGGCCCATCGAGCCAATGGTTCCTTTCAAAGACACACTCTTGTGTGTTTATGTTGGTGCAGTTACAAATGATTACACTTGTCAATAGATCCCCAATTCTCGATCTTATCAAAAAATCAGGACTCCCTAGAGCTTCTCTCATCAACCTCTATGTCCCGACCACTGGGACACCATAACTTCCTTAATGCTAAACTCTTCATAGCTTGTCATTCTAATCTGGTCTATTTTTTTAGTCAACAAACAATGATTTAGATTTTTCCACATCATCATGATTTCTCCTACGCTATGATCTTGATAACCAACTCACTGGCTATCAGAGGAACTAACACACACTTGTTAACAAAAAAGTTTGAAGGCTGGTTCGATTAGTGGTGCCTCCATAGATAGTGGCTCTGCCAGATTTAGGAGCTTGCTAAAGATAATAAATTTTCTAAATTACCTTGTAAATGAATCCGAGCTGTAAATATTTATCTTGCACATCCGTAATATCCCCCTATATTTGACATCAATGACAACAATATTTCCAATAAAATCCCCCTTTTTCATTGACAAAAACCCTTATTCAACTATGTTAGTCCCCCAATTTATTGCGACTATAGTTCTCATAAAGTGTCTCTTAAACTTGATGAATTTCTCAATTTTTTCTCTCATCTAATTTAACTGCTTCCATATCTGCAACCAACAATTTTCTTCTTTCTTTAAGCCTCCCCTTTACTCTTTACTCTTCCCCTTTGACATAAACGGAAAAGGGATTTTCTCCCGTCACTCTTTACTTTTTACTCTTTTCTCTCCAGATCTTCAACCAACAACCTTATTTCTTTCTACAACTCCCCCTGAGCTTGTGCTTCTATTGAAGCGCTTTAGTGGTTGGATAACATAGGTACCACTCTCCATTTCTGTCTGAGATACTCGAATGATTCTATAGGAAGATGTTTTGTAAAGATATCAATAATTTGTTCCTTTGTACCAATATATTCTAGTTTGACATTTTGTTTTGTGATTTAATGCTCCCTTAAGAAATGGTATTTGATTGGAATGTGCTTTGTCTTCAAATGAATAATAGGCTTCTTTGAAATATTTATTGCACTATTATTTTCACATGGTATTGATATTGGATGATTATACTCTAGCTCAATGTCCTTCAATGTTTGTTTCATCCAGAGCACTTGTGTACAACATGTTGCCGCTACAATGTATTCTACTTCTATTTTGGATAGAGAAATTGATTATTTCTTCTTACTTAAACAAGATACTAGACTATTGCCCAGAAAGATTGCTCCACCATTGGTGCTTTTTCTATCATCCACACTACCTGCACAATCTGCATATGTGTAAGCTATCAATGTAAATTTTTTACCTGTGGGATACTATATAAAAAAATCCAAAGTTCCTTTTAGATATATAATATCCTTTTCACTGCTTGCACATGTGTTTCCTTTGATGCAACTTGAAACCTTTCAACTAACCCTAATTCCTACATAATACATGGATTTGAAGTTGTTACATATAATAGGTTTCCAATCATTGCTCTTCACAAAGTTTGATTTTCTTTCTTTGATTCATCCTCTTTTCTCAATTTACAACCAGTGATCATGGGTGTGCTGACAGGTTTACAGTCTTCCATTTCAAACTTCTTCAACATCTCCTTAATGTACTTGGTTTGTGAAATAAATATCCCTTTACTGGATTGTGTAATTTGTAACCCAAGAAAAAACGGCATTTAACCAAGCAAGGACATTTCAAACTCTTTTTTCATTTCTTTAGAAAATTCTTTACGCATATCATTTTTAATGCCACCAAATATAATATCATCCACATAAACTACAATAATCAATTTATCTTCTCCCTTTATTTTGATATAGAGATTGCTATTTGCAATTCCTCTTTTGAAACCTTGTTGCTGGAAGTACTTGTGAGGTCTTGAATATCATTCTCTAGGAGCTTGCTTTAGTCCATAAAGTGCTTTCTTCAATTGGCGGACATGATCTTTATTTTCTGATACTAAGAATCCTTCTAGTTGTTCAGTGTACACTTATTCCTCTAGATTTCCATTCAGAAATGCTAACTTGACATCCATATGATACACTTTATAATTATTGAAACTTGCAAATGTCAAAAACATTCTAATGGCTTCCAATCTCGCAATAGAAGCAAAGGTTTATTCAAAGTCATTACCTTCCACTTGAGCATATCCTTTACAAACCAGTCTTTCCTTGTTTCTGACTATTTTTCCATCTTCATTTAACTTATTTCTAAATACCCACTTTGTACCTATCACATTTTTGTCTTTAGTATTTGGGATGACTTCCCATGTCTGATTTTTCTCAATTTTTCTCAATTTGTCTCAACTCTTCCTCCATAGAATTAACCCAAGGTTTATCAACACTAGCCTTTGAAAAACATCCAGGCTCTATTTTGGAAAACAAGGAGAGATTTACCTGTTCAAAATTGCTTACCAATTTTCTCCTAGTCTGTGTTTTGACATTTTTATCACCAAGAATTAAGTTTTCTAGATGGTTCTTCTACATAAACCTTGATGGGGGTTGTGTATCTTGGTGTATAGTTTCCTATTCCTCTTCATTTCCTTATTAATCTTCTTTATTGCACTCTGTTTCTTCTGTTTTCAGTTTGTTCTTATGATGTCTTTCTTCATCTATTCTGACATTTATACTTTCAACAATATTTTTTAGTCTTTTGTTGTAACATCTATAGGCTTTGATTCTTGATGAATAACCAAGGAAAATTCCTTTGTCTTCTCTTGAGTCAAACTTTCATAGATCCTCATCATATCTTTTGATATAACACTCACTTCCAAATATTTTGAAATGTTTGACAAATGTAGGTCTTCCTTTCCATAATTCATAGGGTGTCTTATCACTGTTAACCCTGATTTTCCCTCTATTTAGAATTTAAATTGCAGTGTGAAATACTTCTCTCCAAAAACTGTATGAAAATCTTACTTCATTCAACATTGTGCTATAAATCTATTGTACATGTCTATTTTTCCTTTCAACCACTTCATTTTGTTGAGGAGTTATTGTAGATGAATAATGTCTTTTTATTCCATGAGTTTCACAGATGCCTTCAAATTCATTAGATGTAAACTCACCTCCATTATCTGACCTTAAACATTTGATTTTTTGGTCAGTCTCATTCTCAATTGAAGCTTGGAAGGATTTAAACTTTTCAAATGCCTCAAATTTATTTATGAGAAAGTCAACCCAAGTCATTCTTGTATAATCTTCAATGAGTGGCATAAAATATTTTTCTCCTTGCAGACTTTGTGTTCTTGTTGGTCCAGAGAGATATGTATGCACAAGTTCCAATGGCTTGGATGTTGTATATTCCTTTGTCTTCAAGCTCAACCTTGTATGTTTTCCATGTTGACACTGCTTACAAGCAATGTTTGAGGGTTTTGTAATTTTTTGCATATCCCTTACTGCTTGTTTGGTGCTAATTTTTACCAAGTTGTCAAAGTTCATATGGAACATTCTTTTATGCCATAGCCAAATTTAATTTCTCTTCCCCACGAAGCATTTTGCTCCACTAATCTCATCAAGAATATACACATTGTTTTGGGTTTTGATTGGTCTTGCAACTAGTTTGCCTAGATTTTCCTTTCTAATCTTACATTCTTGGGAGTCAAAAGTGAGAGTGTGTCATTGATCACACATATGGATAACACTAAGAATATTGTGTTTCAAGTATTCAACAAACATAAACTTTTCTACCTTAGTACTTCCATTCTCAATACTAAGAGTGCCCTTTCTGACTATATTTGAAGTGCCATTGTCCCCAAAGGTAACACTACCTTCATTATTCTTCAGGTGACAATTTTTTTTTATCTCATGTCATGTGACTTGAGCACCCACTATCAATGTACCACTCATCCCTATTATTTTGTGCACATAATGAAGATTATATTTTTTGAAATCCCCTTCAATCCTAGGTATCTTGTTATCGAGTGATTTCCTTATTGCAAATCAGATTAGTAGCTCACAAAACAAAAATACACCGTTGGAATATTAAACTCAATAAAGGTAGTGGAAAACAAAAACTAGAAACCAAATCATGCACATAAAAACCAATATTTTTGGGTAGATATCCCTGGAAAAAACCTGGAGGGAAAAACGGTGCTGCAAATGATTTTATTATGCTAAAATCATGGCTCCCGTAATAGGGATAATGGCCCACTGAGAGAATTACAATTGAAGACAAACCTGACAAATTATGATATGCTATACAACCCAGATCTACATGCTTTTTGAGGTGTACATGTCTTTCCCTTATGCACACCCACATATACGTTCCTATCTCCACTGTGACTAACGTACATACACCTCTCTCCAATGTGACCTTCTTACACACACAAAAATAATGTATGGAAAATTCCGTACGACTCGACATTTTCTTGTGGCTTTGCTCTGCTGAAATCCACTTGTGGATGCCTCTGTTCTCTCTTCTCCTTGACTTGATCTCTATATGGAATTGTAAATGTGTTGAACCTGCACATAATAGATCTAGCTAGAAAATATTACACACATTTGCAGAGAGAAATTGAGAAAGAAGAAGAAAGATAGAAAGAATGGAAGAATTCTCATTAACCGTATTCCACACTCAAAGAGTGAATAATTTACAATAGATATAGGATAAATGAGTAAATAATGAGCCATAATGGTGGTCTAGTTTGGTCTGGACACACACCAATAATTACAAGAGTAAACTGCCACCTAGTCTAGTCTCTCAGGCAGTTACGAGAGTGAAATGCCACCTAGCTGAGTTAACTAGTCAACTAGTCTTCAGTTAACTGACTGAACAAAGAGTAGTGAGTTGGTGATGATCCTAATGTTGCATGGTGACAAAACCAATGCAACATCTAAACTCAACTCAACTAGTCAAACTGAAGTGTCAACTGAAAGAGAATATTCTCCAGGTGGAATATTCTCCCCTAAAATATAGGAGACTGGATAATGACTAATAAACAAGGAATAACCTTAGTAAAAATAAATCCTAGGTGTGTGTGAAGTAACTCCAACACCCCCCTCGAACATCACTATGGTGAAAATAAAGAATGGGTCCTGGCTACGAGGCCAGGTTAGGTACCCAAATACAAAAGATACACTAAACTAAATGAGGAAATAGGGAAAAGCTCATGGGAACAAAATCCCCCCTCAAATTACAATGCATAAAATAAAAAATGAGAAGGAACAAAAAACAATTGCTAAGCAACCATGTCCTTCAGTCCAAGAAGGCCTCACAACTGTGCAAGTTTGTGCTCGTTGAAGATTTTGTTGAAGATGTAGATGTCTGCATGGATATGATGAAGTATATGCACCATTGAGATGTCCACACATATCCACTTTATCTTCTTGTAATGAATAATATCCAAATAATTTTTGGATGAAATTTTGAAAATCGTGCGACCGTTTCCAGAAAAATGCTGAAATTTTGTTGATTTTAAAACGATCATAACTTCACTTTCCGGACTTCGTTTCAGACGATTGTTTTTTTGAAATTGGATATTTTCCCGAGAGGAATTCAAATATCCAATTTGTTTCTGCAAATGTTTCTTAGAAAATATCAGAATGGCGTCTGATGTGTGCGGCTCCCTTTTTGATTCCTGAGATGCATTCATGGTGCATGAAAAAGTGTCTGCATGTGACTCCTGAGATGCATGCCATATATATTCCACATGAATTTCAGAAAACAAATATGAAATGGAGTAGACATCAACTTCAATTAATGGAATACAAATTTCTGCAAATATTTTTGTAGAAGAATCTTCATAATAAGAGGTTTGATCTTCTGATGGCTTCTCTTCTGGCTCTATCTGTTCGGCCTCCTGCATGAAATCTTCACAATATTATTTATTCCCAAATAGAAACTCCAATCTGTTCCATAATTCATTTGGAGTTGATCCTTGTGATTCTTCATATACTCGATGGAAAAGTTCAGGAGAAACAGACATGTCGATACTTCCTATGGGCATATCTTGTCTATTGAGAAAGTCATTCTTGTCATTGACAAAATTAGGCTCTACTTCCATTGCCATAGTTATTTGGTATAAGTCTCTACTTTTGATAAGAAGTAGAATCTTTGGCTTCCATTCCAAATAGTTATGAGGCGTGATAAGTATTTCCGGCGAATAATTCATCTTTTTGTTGTCTTCAATCTTTTGTACCTGCAAAAAATGATTTGGTGTAGATTTTGCTTAGCAGTCCGTCGGATTTGATACCATGTAAATGTGTTGAACATGCATAGAATATATCTATATAGAAAATACTACACACATTTGCAGAGATAAATTGAGAAAGAAGAAGCAAGATAGAAAGAATGGAAGAATTCTCATTAACCGTATTCCACACTCAAAGAGTGAATAATTTACAATAGATATAGGATAAATGAGTAAATAATGAGCCATAGTGGTGGTATAGATTGATCTGGACACACACCAACAATTACAAGAGTAAACTTCCACCTAGTCTAGTCTCTCAGGCAGTTACGAGAGTGAACTACCACCTAGCTGAGTTAACTAGTCAACTAGTCTTCAGTTAACTGACTGAACAAAGAGTAGTGAGTTGGTGATGATCCCAATGTTGCATGGTGACAAAACCAATGCAACATCTAAACTCAACTCAAATAGTCAAACTAAAGTGTCAACTAAAAGAGAATATTCTCCAGGTGGAATATTCTCCCCTAAAATATAGGAGACTGGATAATGACTAATTATGACTAATAAACAAGGAATAACCTTAGGAAAAATAAATCCTAGGTGTGTGTGAAGTAACTCCAACAAAAATTTATTCTCCACCTATCCAAGATCACCTTGAATCACATTCCTCTCTATGTTGACTCTCTCAACACATGTTCTTGTCAAGTGTCTTTTCCTTTACCCCAACCTTTCTTTTATAATCTTGAGTTATAATTTAACCCTAATCTCCAAAGTGATTCACAGTTGAGATTAATTCTCACCTCACTTGAGATCAATGGCTAAGATTAAAATGAAAACTTTTATCATTTCATTAAATAACTCAATTAATTAGTTAATAAAAACACTTTACTTTAATATTTCCTTTAATTAAAGTAAATTCAAGGATAAAAGGATTTGGATGATTTCCACATGTCTAAACACATAGACCTATGTGAAAATACCTATCCAATGCTACAATTAATCAACAATCCCTCTTAGCGAGGAAGGTATTCTGCACCACTCTAAGTATGTCTCTAAAGAAAACAAACTTCCCTTTCTCCAAGGGTCTGGTAAGAATATTTGCAACTTGCTCATATGTGGAAATATGTTGAAGCTTGAATGCTCCCTTCTAGATCCTATCCTGAATGAAGTGGTAGCTAATATCAATATGGTTGGACCTGTAATGGAATACTGGATTCTCTGAGAGTTTGTTACAACTCTGATTATCACAATATATCATCTTAGGCTCCAAATCCAAACCTGTAAGCAATTTACAAAGCCAAATGGATTCATAGCTAGCCATAATCGCTACCATATAATCTACCTCTGCTGAACCGAGTGCTACACAATTTTTCTTCTTGCTGAACCAAGTAATCAATGTTGATCCCAAGATTAAGCATCACCCCTAGGTGCTCTTTCTATCTACTATACTCCCTTCCCAATATGAGTCTGTATATCCCTATAACTCCACTCCATATCCTCCAATATACCTCAATCGATACTCGACTGTACCTCTCAAGTACATGAGAACATGTTTCACTACGATCCAATGCACCTGCCTCAGCTCCACCATGATATGACTCAAGGTGTTCACAACAAAAAAAATATTTGGCCTGGTGTTGACCAAATACATCAAGGACCCTATCAACTACATGTATATCCTGATATCCACCAAATTTGAATCTGAAGTGATCACCTTCTTCAGATTGGTAACCATAGGTGTAGTCATTGGTATACAACCCTCCATCGCGAATCTCCTCAAGATATCAACTGTGTAATTCCCTTTCCCAAGGAATATCTCTCTCGATACTTGCCATACCTCTAACTCCAAGAAATAATGCATCAAGCCAATATCCTTCATCTCGATCTCACTGGCTAAATATTCTTTGCACCTTTCAATAATCGCCTCTGCACCTGTGAGAAACAAATCATCAACGTACATAACCAATACTGTACAAGTATGAAGTACAATTTAGGATGCACCTCACTCTTGGTAAATCCCATGCTCTTTAAGTATCTATTAGTTCTAGAATACCATGACCTAAGTTCTTGTTTGAGTTCGTAAAAGTATTTCTTAAGCCTACACACATGAGAATTCCTCCCGTGTACCTTAAATCCTTGAGGTTTCTCTATGTATGATTCCTCTTCGATGATCATGTTGAGGAAAGTTGTTTTCACATCCATCTTATGTATCCTCCACCTCATTTATGGAGCAATAGAAATAACAACATGAATATAATCATACCTAGTGACTGGAGAAAATTTCTCCTCGTAGTTCACTCCCTCTTTCTGGGAGAACCCTCCCACCAAAAACCTCTCCTTTAACTTACTGATGCTACGATCTGTAGGATGATTGATCTTGTATAGCCACTTGGACATCAAAATTTTTTTCCCCTCAAGTCTTGGCACTATGTCCCAAACATCATTCCTCATAATAGAGGTGTACTCCTATACCATGGCATCCCACCATAATTGCTTATCTAATGCTTCCTCAAAACTAGAAATCTCAACCTCAATGATGCTACTCATAAGCACCATATAATTCAAAAACTTCTTCAGATGTCCACGCTCTTTGATCGCACTCCTAGGAGCCTCACTAACATCCTTCAATGTATGTCATAGACACTTGGGTTTCCTGATAGGACTGGAAGGGGCTAAATCCTCCTCCCTATTGATGAAAAGGAATGGTTATCCTAATACCAACATTTTTGAATCTTGCTGGGCTAAGTAAATATAGTCAGGATTGATACCCTATGTTTATAGCCTTTTGCAAAAATGTCAATTAATATTCAAGAAATATGTTCTTGATATCAATGTTGTCTTTTATGTCGTGTTATGATAAAAAAACAAATTATTTATATCAGAAAATTATAACATATTTAATGAACAATTATAAAATATAAAATATGAAATAAGATCACACATATAATCCAAAATGAGACCTCAAAACCATCAAGTGATTTTATTTATTCAGCTCTGAAATATATCCAAAAACATTCTTTCATACCCCATAATGGGTAAGGACCAGAAAAATACTTAGAAGTCAAAGGTTACATCACACAGAGACGACTAGTGTCTTCTAAGTAAAACAAAGAGCGCAAATCAATTGGATAAAAAATCCATAGTATGCCACTTCCTTGACTTTGCACAAAATTCCTAATTAGCATTGAAAATCAATTCAAAAATCCAATAAGAATTTACAGACTATCAGAAACAAATGATCAACCTTATGAAGCATGACAACTATCAATGCTTCATATTCCTTCTTATTGTCACTTTCAATAAGAGCCTGCTATCAACAAGAATATCTTAGCTTTTAAGTGTTTCAGAAATGAATGAAATAGTAATGTAATCTCACTCTAGAACAAGAGAATACCTTATGAGAGTTAGTGCTTCTCTAACCCCTTTTTTGCTCATCCATTCAATTCTCCTTTTATTCTCGAAAAGTAGTTTAGAGTAGTTCCAACTACTTTTAGTTAAGTTATTTAAATAACTTTTAGTTAAAAGGGACAACTCATAGGTAAATATTAATAAATAATAATAAGGTTATAAATAAATATTAACTAATAGGCGGGGACCCCCTAACAACTCTTTTGTTTATTTTTCAAAATATCCCCTTGTTCCTCCATCAATAAAAATGTATTAGTATAATCAAAACATCAACATAAACATATATCACAATAATCTCTCATGAAATATTTCAAAACACACATGTGACTCCCAAATACCAAGTATATATGCTTCAAATTAAATAAGTCAACAAGCTGTCAAAACTATACTGCTGCTCAAAATAAAAAAAGTTTACCTGTTGTCTAAAACAATTGTTGTCGAAAATATGATTGACTGTCCAAACAATGAAGCCAAAGTAAATAACATCATAAAATCAGAAATCATATTTTTTGTGTGAGGCAGTTTGGCTCTGTCCACTTTATTTTGACTTTGTTACCTTGGGCATCTGTGAATTTTCCTTAATAGGTAATTTACCTTTAACTGTTGATGCCTCTGGATGCATTTCTTCAAAATGGGTAATGTCCATCCTCATGTCCAGGGTGCTTTGAATGTGAAGTGATTGAGTGTGAGGATGCTTAAGATTGGTTGGATTCAACAGAATGGGCAGGCCTCTTGCCTTTGCTAGGCTCTGGTTCTTGGGATTTGATTTTTTTTGGTAATTCATGTGAAGAGATAGAAACAATAGGTTCAATAGGTTTCTTAAGAGGAGGAGGCGATGACAATGGTAAAGAAATGGTTGGCCATTCGTCAACATGAGGGAGGGGAGGATGTACAATATCATTCCAACCATCATTGATTGGGGCCTTGGGTGGTAAAGACACATGTGGCTCAAGTGGTATGCCAGAGATGCTAGGATGAGGGCACAAAGGTGGTATTTCATTTGGAGGAGGAGGTAAAAAGGATCTTTTCCCAACTAAGTTTAATAAAATAGTATGTAAGAGTTGATTAAACTCTTCTGAATCAACATCAAAATGAATTGAAAATCGAAGTATTTTGTTTCCCCCTTGACAAAAATCATTTGACCTTCTTCCTCTGCCTTTGTTTCCTTTCCAATGGCTACCTCTACTGAAAAAGATCATCTATAAATGATAAATCTAAATTAGAGTATGCATACAATATCAAGTGAAACATAATAAACTATTTGCATTAACATAGTTTTAGAATAGCTCTGACTCGATCAACAAGCAAGCATGCATGCATCCAAGGATAAAACGGAAAGGATAGTTAAACAAAACATTCATCTCTTCTTTTAAATACTTCATCACCTCATACCACTTATCTCTATTTAAGAAAATTGGAATTATAATGTAATTGGGAATATGAGGGGCTTTGTGATGCATGGAAAGTGAAATAAATGACAAGGAGAGTAATGTCACACGTTCAAAAAAATAATACATTAATCATCAACCTTTCTCCAATATCCAAATGCCTGCCTATAATCATCTCATGTATGTCATGTCAAACATCTGTTCATCACTGCTAATATATCTAGTGTCAAGAGGAATCACTTATGTATTAGGGGGAAGAAATATGGACTAAAATGAAAATGGAATTTAGGAATTGGGAATAATTGATGTAAAATGAGAGTAAAAGGGAATTGGCCCTGAATAATCAACCATGACTTTATTAAACAAAGTCCATTAAAAATGATCACCATTGAATATATCTCTTCAAATTCTTGCCTTGATTATAATTTTTTATTGATCAAAATATACCTCTGTTGTGAAATATCCATATTAAAATGATAGAGAAAACATTTCTTATTTCACACAACATGAGGAGAAAAAGATGAAATTTTAAAATGATATATGTGAATAATGAATGGAAAGTGGAAGTATGAGGGATTTGGTCGTGTATTCATAAATGAAAACACTTCAATTTTCAAAATAATCTGAGTTATATTTCCTTTTAGTTCAAATCTTCATGTCCAATATTAATAACTAGAATTTTAAACTAAATCTGTATGTACAGGAAGTCTAATTACCTCTGGATGAAATCTTCAATAATCATCAATTTATCATACAAAAAGGGTTATACCATTTATTTTGTCAATAAAATCAATACCAACTATCTCAAAACTTTATGGCATAATTATCTTGTTTTCTTTTAATTGTTTCCATATAAGCCATAAAATACAAAAGCCTGGCCCCTTATTTCTTGATTGAGCCTCGTGAAAAAGGTCCTTAAAATATTACATACATAGGTCAAACTCACTTCTCAAAACCCATGAGAACTCGAAACTGGGTCGCATACCACCCTTTAAACTTGCTCGACAATTATATCAACCTTAGCCATAACTTAACTACTTTTATGTGTAAGGAAATGAGATATCGACCAGACAAAACATTCAAAATTCTCAATAGTCTGGGCTCAAACAAGGTGTCTTTCTTTCATGTACAGGGTTTAAAAATTTAGGGACTTATAAATATAATGATATGAGCAGGATTCTTCAATTTCCCAGGATAGGGTTTTTAAAATCAAACGAACCAATGTCCATGGAAACCATTAATAACACAGGATCGAGCAGAACTATAGAATGACCCTTTAAATACATGGGTTTGCAACTGGTTTGTGTTCAACCTCTAAATTTGTTCAATCTATCAACCTTGGTCATTTCTCTGTGTAAGGAAAGCGAGGTATCAATCTATACAACATGTACAATATTTGAACTTTTGAACTCAATACGAAGCACATTTTCTTTCATGTACATGACCACAATAATACCCAAGGTGATACAACCAAATGATTCACAACCTCACAGTAAGGTGAAAACATTAGGGTCTACAACATAAATAAAAGCCATGACATGATAAAACCCAAGACACACTTGCAATGCATGATTGAATGGAATTAGGAAAATATTTTGAAAACCCGGGTTCAAAAGCCTTGAAGGAAAACAAATGTACATGCAGGGGAAAAACCATGGGTCTCTTTCAAATTCTTGTTCAAAGTTTCAAATATTAATGGACGTAGAATGAGGCTGCTACAAAGCAGGAAATAAGTTACATAGATCCAACAACTTATAGAATGAGGGTAAGAACCATAGTGATAAGACAATGAAGGGTATTTTTTTGGAAAAACAAATAAAGAGCTCGAGAAGACAAAGAGAACAATCACACTTATAACCAATCAAGAAGAGCTATTCCAAAAGCATTTGTTGCAAAAGGAAATGTGCATTTGATGGGTACAAGCTAGAACATCATACCTCTATTTGGTACTTAAATAATTCTGAAAAACAAGTCTCCAATTAACACCACCGCTACAATCGAGCTTGGAACAGGGGCATTGGTTACCAGTGTAAAAACGAAAATCAAATGCCAAGACCCAAACGAAAGGTGGTATACCTCAATGCATGAATTCCCACGTCCCATGCATTGGGTGTCACATTCCCCAAAATTAACTTTCTAATCCATCTTGGATTCCACTAATATCATCAACCAATCACAATTTTGAGATACTACCAAATATGCATACGTTCACATGCCATTTCCAACAGACACATAACACTACCAAACCAAATGACGACCCAAATTCACATCAATTTCAAACTTTAAATAAAAACCAAATTCATTTCCAACAAACGATGCGATGGATATATACATATCAAACTAAATAACCAAAACAATGTTAGAGTGATAGCAAGTGCTATACAATATCAATGTTGAGCTCATATAATATGCCATATGCACTATGTTTAAACGAAGTTTCAACCTTTTTACTTCAACGCACCACCCCTTTTCAATAGAGACAACAATTATCATATATATGTTATGACATTTGAAGTTATGTACAAGACTTTTCATATGTGGTGAACCATGTAACTAGACCATGCACAATTTGCATAAATCAACTTTCTTTCCTATGTAATTAGGAATCCACCCTTATGATAATTCTTTATTGAGACACAAAAATTATGAGAGAGAGAAACCTCTTAAATGTTTCATTATATTCTTATGAAATCCTTGAATAACATTTATGAGTGAATATAAGTAAGATACAATTTGTGCATTCTGACGAAACTAACCCTTTTCCTTCTGTGCAATAAAACTCATAACCAAACAAAATAAGGAAACATTATCGCTGCACAATGAGACTGTTTCACTAGAATGACATCATTCAATCCTAAGGATAATTGAAATTAAACATATTTTCTTTCTCCCTAGGGGGTCCCACCTATAGTTAATATTTAATATATCATAGATAATAAAATTTTTAAATTATTCCTTGCAAATATTTGCAGGTTGGTGGCTAGTTGCGAGTTTGCAAGTCCACACTGCCCACCTGAAGTATAAACTATTGACTGTTTCTCATCCTACGGATCCTGCTTCTCCCTGTCCTCTGTCACTGCTGATGATTCCTGAGATCCTTTAGATGTCAAGTTCTTCTCTACCTTAACATCTCTTCTCACAATCGTCTTCCACTGCACTGGAATGAAGATCTAGTAAGCCTTTGAGGTCTCACTGTACCCCAAAAAATACCCTTCTGTAATGAAGGCTCCAACTTTGTCCTCTTCTCCACAAGAGAATGGATGTAGACTGGACAATCAAAGATTGTCAAATATCTATCTCTATATTCACTACTAATAATTCTTCCTCTAGAGTCTTGTCCCCCAATATCCTGTGAGGACTCCTATTTTGCACATATACTGATGTGTTACATGCCCTCTTCCCATAGAAACATAGGAAAATCCTAGTAATGTATCATGGCCATGGAATAACCAATTATGGACCGATTCTTTCTCTCTGTAACCCCATTCTGTTGAGGCTTGTATAAGACTTTCATCTCCCTCTTGATCCCCGCCTCCTTGCATAAATCCTTGAATTCATTGGAGGTGTACTCTCCCCCATTATCCGACCTCAATACCTTGATCTTCTTACCTGTTTGGTTCTCCACTTGATCTCTAAACTCTTGAAATTGATTGAAGACCTCATTCTTGATATTCATAAAGAAGATACATGTTTCTTTGGAAAAATAATCAATAAACATCACATAGTATGACGATATTTGCACCGGTGCTACTGACATCTGCCCACTCACATCTGAATGGATAATATCCAATAATATCGAGTTATAATCTAACCCTAATCTCTAAAGTGATTGATGATTGAGATTACTTCTCACTTCACTTGAGATCAATGCTTAAGATTAAAATGCTAACTTTTATCATTTCCTTAAATAGTTCAATTAATTAATAAAAACACTTTACTTTAATAATTCCTTTAATTAAAGTAAAGTCAAGGATATAAGGCTTTGGATGATTTCCACACATCTAGACACATAGACCTGTGTGGAAATACCTGTCCAATGCTACGATGCATCAACAATATGATTAATGATTTTTTTTGTTCCCTTTGTTCCTGATTTATTTCACTGACAATTGAGGTTTCCTCTTTCTTATCGTTTCTAAAAACACTTCTACAAAACTTTGATATATGCCCATAATTTTGCAGTTATAACATATAATGTTATAATTTAGTAAAGGGGAAAATGAGTTGTGATTTCTCCTTGAGAATCCATATGCATATTTGTTGTTGTTCCTCATATAACTTCCTTTTACATTTATTCTACAATATATAGATTTATGACCAAAACCATTGCGAGAGTAACACTATCCAAAAAAAGGATTTTGGTACCTAATTATGTGATTCCATCTCGATGGAAAAGTCTTCCTGATTTTTGTCTTTGTGAGGAAGATTTGTCTCCTATGGAACATCTACTTCTTCCCTCCTATTGACTTCAACCTTGATAGGATTTCTTAGCACATAAGCATAACTCTTGGTATTTCCTTCACTCAACTATTTTGAGGAGGTTGAGTCTTTTTTAGTGGTTTCCTTATTTTCACTGTAGCCAAGACCAGTCTTGTCAAATGGTGATATTTGACAGTTTAGGATCTCATCTAGAGTTGTAGAGCTCTTTCCAAATTTCATGTTGGTATTTGATTTCACCAACTCCTTTCTTAAATAAACTATTTCATATTCTAGATTGTTGCATGCATCTTCATTCTCTTTTATCTGAGCTCTCGAGACTTCTTCACTTCTCTTTGCCTCTTCTCCTTGAGTTTTTAGACCGATGATAATTTTTTCAGTTTCATTAGAGATTTCTTTTGTACTCCTTTAATTGCTCCTTTTGTAGCCATTTCTTTTTCCTTAGTCTCTCTATTTAATTTAGAGCACATATGAGCTCTCCTTCAAGATCCAGTTCTCCATCAATTTCAAGATTTTCTTCTTCTTTTAAATCTGTGTTTCTATTTCTAAGGCCATGGATAGAATCTATTTTGTTTCATTGTCACTATCATCAAAAGACATGTAGTCTTCATTGGCATATATATTCTTCTTTTGTATGTTGAATTCTCTTTTCTTTCCAGTGTTTCCCTTCTTGTAATTTTTGAAGCTATAATCTTCTTCTTCATTACTATTTCTATTTTTTGCGTAAGGAAATTTAGTAGCAAAGTGTCATACTTTTCCACAATTAAAACATTTAAAGGGGAGCTTGCCTTTGTATTTGTCCGATCATTTCTTGAGCTTTCTAACAAAGTTGGCTTCTTCTACATCTGACTCACTATCTAAGCTATCACTTGTTTTTTCTCTTTGGCCTTTTTCTTCTTTGATGCCTTGAAGGTTGCTTCTTTCTTTGATGGATTTTCTTCCTTATTCTTTTCTATCCTCATTTGATATGTAGTGAGGATTCCATGTAACTCATCCATTGTTAGATTTTTTATGTCCTTTATTTCTTCAATTGTAGATATCTTGGGATGAAATCTTAAGGGAAGTGACCTAAGTACCTTTTAACATAGTTACCAACTTAACGAGCACTCTACAGAGTTCTCGTTTTTTAGGGGTCACGTTTTTTACCCCGTTTTTAAAAATGGTGCTACCAGTAGCACTCCCCTCCCTTTTTAGGTGTTGTTTTGATATTTTAATTTTTCTAATCCATAATGTTTCCACATTTTTTTTAAAATGTTTGTTTTTCATCTATTTTCAATATTAATATTATTATTATTTTTAATTCAACTGTGTTTTTAGTCATTTTCCCATGCTTTTTTCAATCTTAAAAATACTTTTTACCATTTACTTTTTTAAAACTATGATTTTTCGCCTCTTTAATTAATTTATTGTTCCATACTTTTTAAATATAGTGGAAAATATCATTTTTAACACATTTTTTTTACCTTTACTTCAATACATAGAAAATCATTGTAGGTAAATACAACTATTTTTTAATATTTAGCAAAATAATACAATATAATTTTTTTTGATAAATTAAAAACTAAAACAACAAAGAAAAATAAAAAAATTGAAATTAAAATAAAAACTTAAAAAGTAAATTTATATAATAAAAAGCAAATCAAAGAAAACTAAAGAGGAAAAAAAACCAAAACATATTATATATATATATATATATATATATATATA
>ML792289.1:3685-18569 GCA_009831015.1 Picea engelmannii | reverse complement strand
TGGGTGCTAGAGAAACCAGAGAGTTGGAGCTCTCAAACAAGTTGCAGCTTGTAAAACAGAGGTAGAAGCCTCACATTGAGTTGGTGCTCAATTGTAAATGATGTACAGAACAAAAAAAGACTGCCTATCATTTCGAAGAAGAAGAGGTTTTCTCCCTTTATGGGTTTCCTCGTGAAAATATGTCTCTGTGTGTATTTTATGTGTGACTGATGGTCTTTACATTTACTGTGCATATGCTGTATATTGTTGATGACCACATGAAGAAAGATTAATAGTGTTTAAAAGATATAAAATTTTTTAAGCTCACATACAACTGATTCACCCCCGCCCCCTCTCAGTTGTTTTAGTATTTCCAACATTATAGCCAACAAAAATAACATCCTAACTCACAAGTATTAATTACAAGTGCTTAGGCTAGTATTTTATCAATAAAAAGCTTGCTGGAAATTTACTTTTTATGTGATTTTCTGAACATAACAGTTGCTGAAATAAATGTAAAGACAAAAGTAAAGTCACCAAGATGATAATCAAGATAGATGAGACATAAAGCAATCCTTTATTTCATTCCAATTCACCAAAGAGTTATTCTTTTACAATATTTCATGCAGAAATTTAGGACCCAATTCAAACTTAGACATCTCCGATGGAACATACAAAAGGACCTCCGACAAAAAATAAAAAAACTAAACTCTAAAAGCTGGATCGGCTTGCCACAGATTGTTGCCCACTCGACTCTACACAATAGCCTTTGTTAGTCATGAAAACTAATTCATAAATAGACAAGTCTACATAGAATATCAAAGATAGACCAACACCTCTGAAAAACAAGTGTCTGAATGATATAATTCAACTCCGAATCTTGTTGTCTACAATAAGACCCTACTATCATAAAAGGAATTAGGCTTGGATAAATTAAGGAATGAATGAAAACTGAACTATCTCAACATAAACTCAAAGATCAAACCTTAGTATGCTTCTGCTTCTATCCTCCTCTTCTTCCCCCCTTTCATTTTTCCTTTAAGAAAATTAGAATTGGTTGAAGTAGTTGAACCAACTCATTAGTTAAGTTAATTAAAAGACTCAACCAACTTTTAGTTAGGGGGAAAAGTAATAATCATAATAAGGGTTATAATTAAATAATAACTAGTAGGTGGGACCCCTTCTGACTCCCATTAGTTCTTAACAATCATAACATACTAGTCAATTAAGCAAAAAACACACCTCCTTGTGGCTCCCATCATCATATTCACATTTGACAATTTAGCTCATGATATTTGAAAATATTTTCAAAAAATGTATTACTCATATATCCAAAAATAAAGATGCTGTCCAAAATTCCTGAAGTCAACTATCATCAACAATAGATAAAATAAAAAATCAAAAACCATATTTCCCACTCTGAGATGCAATATTTCCTTGATTGCCGCTATCACCCTTCGATTTTCCTGAATTTTCCTTTGGCTATGCTAAGCCTTTAGGCCTAATCGCGCTGATCACGTGGGAACAATTGTCCCTCAAATGCATCTGGGAAGACACAGATTTGTCAGAGCCATTGGAGGGTGAGGAAGGGGTAGTCGTGGCTTTTCCTCTGTCAGGGGCATGGTGGGCCTCCGTTTTCAATCTCTTGATAGCATGGGAGGATTGCACTGGAGAGTGGTGAGGGGTAGCTTGGAAAATTTGGTTGTTAGGCGGGGGAGCAGGTAAAGAAAAATTGGGCCAACCACAATGTTGGGAGACCACCGAGTGGAAAATCTCTTGCCATCCGTCATTTTTAGGAACCTCGGGTTGCAATGAGGCATGAGTGGGAACAAGAATATCAGGGCTTTAGGAACTTGGAAGGGAGGTCTTTCCGGCCTAGGTTGGACTACTCCTTGCCCAATCCAATTGAAAAATATGGCCTGAAACAACTGCCCTAACTCTTGTGAGTCAACGTCAAAATGTATGGAGAACCTTGGCCTTCTTGGGCCTCTGTTCCAATTACCTCTCCCTCTGTTTCATCTGCCATGGCTACCTCGACTGAAAAAACTCATTCCTGCATGCATGCTTGATTATAAATAGTATTTTAAATAACCATACATGACAACTCTTTTAAAAATATGAAATGGACTTTGGCTCAACAACATATCAGAATCATGCAATCCAATCCATACAAATTGTTAAATTGTTTGTCAATGAGCAGGGGGTGAACAAAGGGTTATGGGATATTCGAGGGGTTTGTATTGAGTGAAATATGATATAATGAGGGGGAAAATAACACGATTACTTCTCAAAGAAAACAAACAATCAACTTTAATGCAAACCAAAAAAACATCACTGTAATCCAACCAAGACAACGCTACTTCCGATTGCTTCAACGCAAAAATTTTCTTGACTGTAATCAATTTTAGAACAGGGAGTGAAAAATGAATGTGGGAAGGTGATGGCGTTGTAATTATCAAAAAGAGAAATAATGGTAGAGAATGAGAGTGGGTATTGTTCATAAAATTAATCAAGTGATCCATATAATCATTTTGTTAAAAGGAGAGGCACCAACCAAATGATCATTGTGCCCCAATAACAATTACCGTGTATTAACTAGTTCACTGTTCATAGTAAAATATTTAACACAGTGCCATCAACAAGACAATATGCATTCCACAACAATCTGTAATGGAGTTTTGTTCCTCTTATTTATCCAATTAACATCTTATAACAATTCTCAAATGTATAATAGTAACCATTTCCACTCTGTTAATCATCAAATTCAACCACTGCCCACACATTACTTCAATAATCAAATACTCTCAAAAGTCGTGTTTCAAAATTTGCAATGTAGTTATATTGTCACTGCAATCGGGTTGTTATTTAAGATGCATGACATTCATTAAACATACATAGTGGACAACCAACCCAAGAATCCAGATTTAAATTGTAAACCCCTGACTCGTCATTTAAACAAACAGACAACAACCATCATTCCTGTTAGAAAAATAGGACCGTGGAGCAATAAAATAAAACAAATGTGGAAACAAAACACAGAAGATACACAATACAATAGAGACATAGATTTACGTGGTTCACCCAGTGTTGGCTACGTCCACCAGAGAAATTGCTAGGTCCTTCCTTTATTATTATCCAGCATATGAAGGGATACAACCTACAACAAACCCGCTGTAACTTCCTCTTCTTTCTCTTACAGTCTCCTATCTCAGAATACAATATTCTCCATCAACCATAGCCGCAATACATTTCCCTCATAAAAGAGGGTTTCCATATAGGGCAAAAAACCCTAACATAATCTTTATCATTAGATCTGCGACCTTATAATGAACGGTCCAGATTTACAATAAAATTACAATATACATTTACAAGACAATTTTTCCTTCAGGGTACACTTCCCCCGAACCCCTGCTGGGGGATCGCTTGCCCCAAGACCCCCCAGCCGGGGGGATATCCTCCCTGGACCCCGCAGAGGGGGTACCACCCCTCTGCACTCCCCCGCGTGGAAGAGTGTACATACTTCTGGGGTGTAAATACTTCATGGGGTATAAACACGATTGAAAGTAAAAGACCTCTGAATCAGGAAGATAATCAGGCTTCACAACCAACAATTCCAACTCATGCCATGCTATACAAAATAATTCAATCAACACAAGTGAAATTATATGACTGTACAAGCTTAATTCAATGCGAATCTAAATAATCAAAATGCTGGGCTATCCATCCAACACAACGAGGCATCAAAAACATGCCTGACTCCATAAAACAAATAATCAAATTGCAACAAAGTCGTTCTTAAAACTCTGCGACTATCTCTGAGTGCGCAACCCAAAATATCCATATCATACACAATGGGAAGCCACCCAAAACACCATGATGCAACATTCCCATTTGACAATTCTAAACACACAGTCACAATATTAACTCAACCCATCGTGCCAATCTCTCAATCTAATACAATATTGCTTCAAATTAACCAAACTGCAATCAACCATGCTGTGTAAAACTTAGGCTCATCCTTAATGACGCAACCAAATAACCATAACACATACAGTAGATGGAATTGCTACAGTCATCCGGTTGTAATAACCATTTTCCCCCCAAAAACACTCATAGTTACAATGACCATTTATTTGTGGTGTAGGAACACCACACATACAAATGCATTATGCGCGAAAATCATTACAATTGTAACCAATGTTGAATTTAACATCCAAATAATCTTTAGTGCAAAAAGACAGTGATTGTGTATCAACCAATCAACCAATTCAATGTTGAGCCTATTACTTGGACTGTCGTAATAGTCATCAACCGACCTAACATGCTGTGGAAAACACACATACCCACGCATCAACATGAAGTGAGGTTGTGACTTTCTCAATTAAGACAATACTGGGTTATCAAACACAAGAGAGCGACTGTGTATATGATCTATCCAATTAACCATTCAAGGTTTATCCATTGTAATGACACAGAGAGTGGCTAGGTATCAAAACCAAGACAATTATTGCATAACCAATTGGGAGAGAATGTACTCAATTTTGTCGAAAACCACAACCATCCATAATAACCAATAGCAAACCTGACATGCCACAAGGGTCTTCTCTAACAACCCTCAGACTTGAGGAGTTAAAGGTTTTCTCTGTGGCCAACACATGGAAAGATAGAGCCGACTCCTTTCAATGGTGAAACCTCCAAGACCAATGACGCATACACAAAGAGCACCGTAACTTACTTCGTGGACAGGGTGACGAAAACCTGTGATAGGAGAGGCTATAACAGAGGAGTGAGGCTCCAATTCGGCCTGGTAATGACACCTAACACATGCAGGGTATAACCCTCATGGCTCTCTAGTCAAACAACCACAATGCTGAGGTGTATATAGGGTCGATAAAGAACAAAATAACCCAATGCGTGACCTTTAGTGGTGAAAACAAACCAATTCCCAAGTGAACAAAGCGTAGTGACCAAGGTTCTTCCAACCATTAAACCCCACAAAAGTGAAAGACTGGGTAAGGTGATATAAATGCGTGAAGGTAGCCAACCACCCAAGACCAAACAAAAACCCTCCAACTAAACCAACAAGGATAACAAAGAGCCCTTATGGCTGCTAACACCCAGGATGACCAATAACACTATGACTTCAACATTATTGCAAAGAAAATCACCACGCTTCATTCCAAAAATCACAATTTCAAACAGTTTCAATACTTAATGAAAGCATAACCCATAAATTTGAGCCAATATCGATTTCATAAACAAAGCAGAGTCATGGATGGAAAAAAAAAAGACATACCTGTAATCCAAGCACCTTAAAACATGAGTTGGCCGAGCGGTTCCTCCCTGCTTGAAAATAGTAGCATAATTACAACAACAAGGTTGAACAATAGCCTGACTAGGGTGGCGGCCAATGGAAGGAATAAGGGTGACATGAAATAAATGCACGTCGCCTCCACCCACAGTCGATTATCTCCTTAGTACATGCCAACAAGATTTTCATTAACACCATTAATTAGACCATGCATCGAAACCATCACCCATTAAAACCAATAGCGCAACCCATCCTAAAATTTATTCCATAACATAATCACCATCACATATGACTTAATATATCACCTTGTCAAATGCGCCACCCACATTCTATCCTTCCAAAACATACCTTATGTAAATTAACCATACAACTCAATCAACTCGCATAACCATTAGCCTATTGTTATGTCAAGTTATGACCATTAAAATTCAATGCATGTAGAGTAGCATAATTTAAATTATTCCCTTTTCAATTGTAACATTGCTTTTCATTTCTTTCCCATTTCTCATATATGTCATTGCTAACATGTTTCTTGTGCAGGTCTCCTAGTAATAGATCCGATAACAGATAGCAGTGATAACAAGGATAACATAGGCCGTTGTGAAATAAAACTTGAACCTAGAGCAGCATGAAAACCACATAAAATTCCTTATCCATCGCCAATAAAAGAATATTATATCACCATGTAAGCAGTGTCGAACCGTAGCACAACATCAAATAAGCACTAGACCTGATCTCCAATATACAAGGGGGTCCCACCTACTAGTATTATTTAGCTTTAATAATAATAGGCTTTAACAACACTTTGCGGGAAAAACTCCGTTGTGACTTTAATCGTCAACACCTACCACCCTTATATTATTACATCTTGCTCTCTTTCATTCTCTAAAACCCAAGAATATCAAAGCCTTCTCTTCCATCCACACACTCAAATGGATTAGGGAATTGTTATTTATATGAATCACTGTAGGGAATTTTTATGGGTCAACTCTGAGTCAAACACCAAGCTAATTTTAATGGACGTTCCACTTCATACACCGAGCCCATACACCCAAGGATTTGTCTTTATACCAAAAATTGTGCTCACAAAGTCAGCTCCAAATCCACTAACTCTTATTTAATCCAGGTTGTAAAAAAAATCCTTTGTAACCAGTCCCAATTTCCTCTCATTTCGTGCACGATATGTTCGCTGATCATTGGATTAAATAGGCCACTGATGTCCTCCTTTCCAACACACACTTTCCAAAGTGAGTCCAATCCTGTTCAACTAGCCACTATAACAATAAAACACCAGAACACTTAGTTTCTAGTGTTTTTGGGGATTACTGCCAATTCGATTCCGTCGATCTCAACCATTGATCTCTCTGATGAACGATCATGATTTAACTATCCACTAGGTTCACAATTCTTCATTGAAATCATTTTTTAACTGAACTACTTGGGGAATAACTTCGTGATCTCTCTCTAATAACCAGACATCAGGTCGCCAATTACATCAACCATCGATTATAATATGGTCCACCGGGTCATTTCTCCTTTGCAAAATTGTCTACAATATGTGTCCTGACCATCAGGACACCTGGACCACCGGGCCCATGGGACTTTAACATTGTGTTGATACTTTGATTCTGTTAATCAGACATATGATATCCGATATAAAAAATTTAGGTATCGGGTATATCGGTCACTAGCCCACTAGGCCACCCAAAAACTTTATCCACCGCACTTTCAAACAATCACTGTGGTCCAGTTAACCACTGGACGATCAACCCACTATATTTGACAACGCAGGTATTCCAATAGAGGAAAAGCACCTTCAATAACTACTCACACAACCATATCAAATATTAACACACTGATGTTTTGATGTAGTAAAACCCCTATGAGAAAACATCCATAGCCCCAACCAATGCGACCACTTGGAGAAATTTATTAATGCAAAAGAGAAAAGATTATAGAGATATTTTACAACAGAGTTTCTCACAATTGATCATCGGAAAATGACCCTCCATGCTCTTTAAATAGAGATCATGGACCAATCGAGTGTTAAGCCACAGATCAATGCAGTCATTAAGATCGAGAAGAATATGAACCGTCAGATCACTCTATGTCAGGAACATATCGTGACCGTCAGATTTCCTAACTACAAATGCATACTAAAGAAACACACTTTTACCTAACGACTGTTAAAATATTGTGTAACTGCAAAGAATATTCTTATCCCCTTTTGTGGATAAAGATAAAATATATTTATTATTGATTATATCAATCCCCTTTTGTGGATTGATCACGTTGGGCATTGTAATTGACCAAATCCCAGTTTGCGGATTGGTCAAACCATAATTGTAATAGGCTAAATAAGAAGTCAGCCCCAAAATATATTAAAGAGGCCCCATAATATAATAAAGGTTGTTATAACCACCCATAAGGAGAAGTCGGCCCTGCCAGTGAAGAGACACTTCCACACGTGCCATAATTGTATAAATAAGAGAGGCCAACGCCTCATTTAGACACACACTCAACTCACTCATCTAGTACGAAGGAAGCTGCAGTTGTCGGTTTCCGGAAGAAGGAAGAGAGAGAGGTGTGTTGCTCAGTGTTGGATATTCTCTATTGTCTGGTTCATTATCTTGGCATTATATTGGCTATCTATATTAAGGAAGTTTTGCTAGGTTTTATTCCCCTTGAGGGTTTCCCAGGATACATGCTTGTGTACTCTTGTGATTGTGTTTCTCTCAGTGATCCTGTCTATGCTATTGTTATCTAGTAAATTGAAAGTAACCTAATAATAGCAGAAAATTTAACATGGTTTTAGAGCTAAGCTGAAGAGAGCATCTTTCACAAGAAAAAGAAAAACGTCAGTGTTGCCGTACAAGCAAATTAGGGCTTTTTATTGAAGAAGAATTTCAGCCCCAAATCCATCTAGAAAGGTGTGCCCTACCTCAAGGAAGATTTTGGCATCTTCAACTCACATTTTTAGTGGCTAGATCTCTCGAAAAGTGAAACCTTAGTTTTCATAGAGTACCAGAAGTACCAGAAAACCAGAGTACCAGAAGTACCAGAAGTACCAGAAAACCAGAAGCACCAGTCCAGAAATACGCAGATCAAGTTTGGAGGGGTAAAAGTTGGATTTTATGAAATCTAAGCACACCATGCTACTCGCCTCAGTCCAATGCATCTTTTGGTGAGTTCAGTTTTCAGATCCAAGTAATTTGATTTTTTTATTATTTCTATAGCTCGGAGGGCTAGGGTTTCTTCTACAAGAAAGAATGGCTACCAACATGAGGGTAGAAGACAGGCTGGAAGGATCTAGAAACTTCAGATCTTGGAAGCATAGGTTGCACATGATTCTAGACGAGAATGATCTCCTAGAACATGTTATGGTGGGTGTACTAGAACCGGAGGAAGAAGATCAAAAGACCAAGCATAAGAAGAATGAAAAGAAATCAAATCGAATCGTGTCATATTCAGTAAAGGATCACTTGATCCATCATATATCCGAGCTACAGACAACAAGGAAAATGTATGAAGCACTCAACAGGTTATATGAAAGAAAATACATCAATCACAATCTTACGTTAAGAAATCAACTTCGTAATATGAAGATGGAAAAATCGGAATCTGTCACATCCTACCTTATGAGAGTTTCTCAGATCAGATATCAAGTTGCAGCTATTGGAGATGTCATTAGTGACAAAGAACTTGTAACCACAACCCTAAATGGGTTTCCAACATTTTGGATTCCTTTTGTACAAGGAGTGTGTGCAAGAAGCAAGTTACCCAAGTTTGATAAGTTATGGGCAGATTGCACACACAAAGAATCTAGACTTGCAGACCAATAGAAGAGATTAATTGTTGATGAAGAGGAAGCACTTACAACTCAAAAGAACAAAAGAAGTTCCTTCAGGAAGAACAATAAAGAAGCTAACTCCATAAGAGTTCTAAATAAGAAGAGAGATGTTTCAAAGATCAGATGCTACAACTGTCAAAAGTTGGGACACTTTTCTTATGACCATCCTCAAGGAAAAGGGAAAAGAAAGCATCAAGCACATGTGGCAGAGGAAGAGGAATCTCCTCCTTCAAAGAAATCTCTAGCAGAAATTAAGGATTATGTACTTTAAGTTGAAGATAGTTGATCTGAAGAAAGATAGAAAATGGTGGAGTCCATGAAGTCTCCCCACACAAAAACAAAAGATAAGTATTCATGTTTATTTTTAGTATCTTGTTTACTTTAATACCTTCTCATTACAAGTTAGTTTTTTGTGAGAATGTTACTTAACCTCGTTTTATTTCAGTGTCTATGCAGACTTCTGAAGGAAGTATAAAAGAAGAGGATGAATAAAGAGATAAAATATTTATTTCATGTATGATTACTCATGAGAGTTACAAAGAAAGCATACTGTAAGTAAGTTTACAAGTCTAGGAAGAAAGAACTTATGCCGTGACTTGCAGAATTTAGAAAGCATGAGAAGGATGTATGATATGATGACAATCAGTAAAGACCAGACAATATCCAGTATTTATATAGGAGCAGGAGGCTCCTAAAGATGCAGAGCAAAAATATTCAAGATGAAGAAAAAGATGGATACTCAGATATAGTGGATGAGATGCAGGTAACTACAGGTTGCACCAGTACCGTTCTTATAGATGCAGAGGGAGAAGGTTGATCCAGTATGAAGAAAAAAAGAAAGAAATATGCGAACTCAAGAAGGCACCCAGGATATTACAGAAGAGAACTTCAAGGATGATGATTAGAAACTATCAGTTTGGTGCAAGAGGGAGCTATGTCTCCGAGTTCGAAATAGAAGATCGTGATTTGATGCAGTTAGGAAAGAAGATGGATGGTGCCCAGATATTTTGATCAAGATGAAAGTTATCCAGTAGAAGGATGGTACCCAACAGATGGGTAGCATGGTATTATACCATTGAAATATTTTGGACCACAAGGGATTTTTTTTGGATCCCATAGTTATACCTTCGTAGAGAAGGAAGAGACCTTCGTAGAGAAGGAATGAGCAATCCCATAGGTAGACCTTTGTAGATAAGGAGAAAGAGAAGAGACCTTCGTAGAGAAGGGGAATGAGAAATTTTCCAAGGTTGGCCTCTATCCAAGTGTTGAGTTTTGGATACTCTAGGGACATGCTAGAATACCCTCATAGAGAGGGGTGTGACCACCCTCGTAGAGAGAAATGTGGATTTTTCTCCAAGGGGCAACATGCATATACTCTCCTCTGGCCAAGGATGAAGTAGCCTAGAACACAAACCTTGACCATGTGGAATGGTTAGTTGGATCTTGAGGTTTGTGTCGTGATCCTGCGTGGATCATGGAAGGGAGTCTAGTCTTGCCTAGGCTAGCATCTTAGCTTCTCTAGTTCATGTGGGATGACTAGGAGTGAAGCTATGGTAGTAGTCCTCCCCAGTGGATGGGTGAGATATATGACTACAAGAGAAGGGAGAACATAAAAGGAAAGGAAAAAATCATAGAATATCTTATGTGTGAAGATAAGACATCTTTTGTGTGAAGATAAGATATCTTCTGTGTGAAGATAAGAAAGAAGTATCTTCTACGTGAAGACTAAAGAAAGAAAGAGTATCTTTTGCGCGAAGATAAAGAGAACAAAACTTCCGATGATTTATAGATATGACAATTAGTGATCATGATGCCAGATGACCAAGTGGATGCCTCCAGTTATCCAGTTGATGATGTTATCCAGTTGATGATGTTACCTAGTTGGTGATGTTGCCCAGTTGATGATGTTATATAGTGGATGCTGCTACCTATTTTATGTTGACCTCCAGTGACCTGCCAAAAGATAAAGAATATCCTTCTTGTTAAGAGGGAGTGTTAAAATATTCTATAACTGCAAAGAATATTCTTGTCCCCTTTTGTGGATAAAGATAAAATATATTTATTATTGATTAGATCAATCCCCTTTTGTGGATTGATCATGTTGGGCATTGTAATTGACCAAATCCCATTTTTCGGATTGGTCAAACCATAATTGTAATAGGCTAAATAAGAAGTCGGCCCCAGAATATATTAAAGAGGCCCCAAAATATATTAAAGGTGGTTATAACCACCCAAAAGAAGAAGTTGACCCTGCCAGTGAAGAGACACTTCCACACATGCCAAAATTGTATAAATAAGAGAGGCCAATGCCTCATTTAGACACACACTCAGTTCACTCATCTAGTGCGAAGGAAGCTACAGTTTCCGGTTGCCGGAAGAAGGAAGATAGAGAGGCATGTTGCTCAGTGTTGGATATTCTCTATTGTTTGGTTCATTATCTTGGCATTGTATTGGCTATCTATATTAAGGAAGTTTTGCTGGGTTTTCTTCCCCTTGAGGGTTTCCCAGGATAAATGCTAGTGTACTCTTGTGATTGTGTTTCTCTCAGTGATGCTATCTATGCTATTGTTATCTAGTAAATTGAAAGTAACCTAATAATAGCAGAAAATTTAAATACGACACATTAGACCAAGTAGATCTTAACTAAATCCTAAGTGTCTAAATATCCTAACATCCCTCCGTATGAACAACTCTATATATGATTGAAGGATTTACAATAGTGACAAAATAGGAGAATGAAGGAGGCATTAGAGCCTATCCCCCCTTAATGAAAACTTCCTGAACTCCTAACATAGATCGAAGTTTAGAAAACTTTGCTTCTGTAAGAGAATTTGTGAAAATGTCTACAACTTGATCTTCTGTAGGAAAAAAGAGCACTTCAATAACTTGATCATGAATGAGTTTTCTGATGAACTGCATGTGTAGCTCAATGCGTTTTCTGCATTGATGTTGAATTGAGTCTTTGGCGAGCTTGATGGCACTCTGATTTTCGCACCAAAGGCTGGTCAGATGCTACTTCTGGAATCCAAACTCTAAAAGGATCTATCAAAGCCACAAGGCTTCCTGCCTTGCATTTACCGCTGCTTGGTACTTTGCTTCTGCTGAAGAAAGTGCAATAGCCTATTGTTTCTTATAGAACTAAGTGACAGGTCATACACCAAGGATGAAAACATAACCTACAATAGTCTTCTGATCATCAGGGTTGCCAGCCCAATCTAAATCAGTGAAACCAACCAATAAAGGAGTCCCCTCTGAACCATAATGTATCCCAAAATGAACTGTACCCCGAACATACTGAAGTATCCTTTTAGCTTCTTTCCAATGGATTTCATGGGGTATTTGAATATACCTGGAAATAATACCAACAAAAAAAGAAAGATAAGGATGGGTATGAGTCAAGTATAAGAGGCTACCAACTAAATGACGATACAAAGTGGCATCAACTTCAGGAGAAGTATAGGTGGAAACAATATTGAATCCAGACTGGAAGGGAGAAGGGGATGGTTTACAATATTCCATGTGAAAGTGATGAAGAAGGTCAAAAGCATACTTAGATTGGGAAAGAAAAAATCCTTCATTGGTTTGCAAAACCCGGAGGGTAAGGAAATAGTGAAAAGATCCTAAGTTTGTCATTTTAAATGTCTTCTTAAGGTTGTTTTTCACATGGTTTAAAAGTTTTGAGTCACTACTAGTAAGGATAAGATCATCAACATAAAGTACAAGGATTATGAGATGGCTTCCTACTTTCTTGGTATAGACATTAGGATCAAAATGACATCTAGAAAATCCAATGTCAATAAGAAAGCTGTTCATTTTGGCATACCAAGATCAGGGAGATTTCTTAAGACCTTAAAGAGATTTATTAAGGTGAAAAACAAGGCTAGTGTCATTATGGACATAGCCAGGAGGTTTCTCCATGTATATTTCTTCTTTCAAATCCCCATGCAAGAAGGCGTATTTAACATCTATCTGATGGACCTCCCATTTATGTGAGGTAGAAAGGGAAAGAACAAGGCGGATGGAATTCATTTTGGCTATAGGGGAAAATGTTTCATTATAGTTAATTCCTTCAACTTGGGAAACTCCTTTTGGAAACTAACTGAGCCTTGCGTCGTTCATCACTTCCATTTGCTGCATACTTATTTATGTAGACCCATTTACATTTGACAAGTTTTCTTCCTTTTGGACGAGGTACAAGATCCCAAGTGTCGTTTTCCATTAAAGAATGATACTCTTCATTCATTGTTGTATCCCAATGTGGATGAACCGAAGCTTGTGAAAATGTCTCTGGATCATGAGTCTCTAAAAATTGAGCCAAAATAAAAGAGCCTCGCTGGAACTGAAAATGTGTCTGACGCCGATCTGAAGGATCACTGGAAATATCACCAACTGCTTCTCGTGTTGAACAAACCCATTTAGGAAGTGACAGTGCTGGTGATGGTTCAAGTTCAATGGAATCATAAGGAGGAAGGTGAGCACGTGGGGGTGGATTTTCATCCTCACTGTCATCATCTAAAGAAGAAACTAGAATAGGAACAAAAGAAGGCACAAATGTTGAAGATGTCTTGCAGGCTGAAGAAGGAACAATCACCGAATTAGGATCACAGGACAAGAGATTTTCATCAAATTTAACATCTCTTCTAATAATAATTTTATTACAATGTGGTTGAAGAAGTCTATAACCTTTGGCATCTTCAGAATAACCAACAAATATACACTTCTCACTTTTAGGCTGCAATGCTTTCCTTTTCTCATCAGGAATGTGAGCCCATGCTATACTGCCAAATACACGGAAGTGACTTACATCTGGTTTAATTTTATTCCAAGCTCCTTCCAGTGGTATATTTTTAAGAGCCTTTGTGGGAGTACGATTTACTATGTAATTTGCACAATTGATGGCTTCCACCCAATACTTTAGACTTAATCCCTTAAATTGAATCATACAATTAGCCATTTCTTTTAATGTGAGGTTCTTTCTCTCAGCAACACCATTTTTCTGTGGTGTATATGGAACACTGTGTTTCATTTGGATGCCTTGTGTAGTGCAATAATTTGTAAAATTATTGTTCACATATTTGCCTCCATTATCTGTTCTTAACCTTTGAATTTGATGTCCAAATTGCTTTCCTACAAAGGCCTTGTAGGACAGAAACTTGTAAAAAACTTCGCTCTTAAGTTTTAGTAAGTAAACCGAAGTACGTCTGGAAAATTCATCAATGAAATTTAAGAAACACTTTCACACAAAAAAAGAAGGAGAAGAAAGTGGACCACACAAGTCAGTATGAACAAGATTCAAAGGGTTCGAGGCGTGCCAAGAGGCACCTTTGTCAAAAATATCCCGATGATGTTAGCTGAGAACACAACTAGCACACACACCATATTTGCATGAAACAAGAGGAAGACCAATCACCATCTGTTGATTACATAGTTGTTGCAATGAGAGATAATTTAGATGACAAAACTGCTCATGCCAACATTTGCTCAAGTCATCGCTATGAGCAACAAAAAATGGAAAATATGATGAACCAAAGTTGTCAAACTTGTACAACCTGGTATTATCATCAACAATTCTAGTTGCAAGAAAATTCTTAGGATATTTTGGATCCTTGATTACAACTTGGTGAGGTGAAAACTCTATGGTTTTACCTTCACCTGAATGAGTGATTTGATATACTGATAGAAGGTTACAAGAAATACTTGGAACACATAATACATCATTGAAATGACCATTATCTACTTGAACT
>ML792288.1:307158-328216 GCA_009831015.1 Picea engelmannii | reverse complement strand
ATGGTAATTTCCATCTGTTGCAATTTTTCTTCTAGCTCTAGAATTTCTTGTTTCTTCCTTTTTGAAAGGATGACTTGTTCCTCGTACTCTTCTTTAAGCCTTGTTATTTCTTGTTCATGCATGTTCTTCAGATTATCAATTTCAATGTTGTACATGCATTATTTCTCCTTTATTTGTTGAATAAATCCCATTTGCATTTGATCCTTTTTCTTCTTTAGTTGTTCTTCATATACGTGTATGTTAACTTTGCAATTGTCTAGGGAAACACCTAACTCACCAGCTATAATGGAATTATCTCCTGCAAAGGCATGTAGGGATAAGGTTTGTTGGACATGTAGTTTTGGGATACAAGTCTAGGAAAAATCCTAAGTTTAGAAGAAGTGCACAAAAGAGGTGCATAGAGGAGAAGAAGAAAAACGAGGAAGTGTACAGTTGAGGTGCATCTAGAAGGATAATGCACAGTAAGAAGAATAAAATAGGGAATAAAGAGAAAGAATAATAAAGCAGAATAAAGAGGGCGAAAAGGAAGGATGGTAGCTTGACATTCTAAAGATGGACAAACACGCAAAAGAGGGAGGAAAAGCAGTCAGAGTGCAAAAGAAACATGAAAATGGAAAAGAAAACAAAAGCAGTCGAACAACCAATTAATTGGAGAAGTCATGCATGGTAATAGGGTTTGGGGGGAACCAAGTAGGGTTTTAAGCAATAGATTATATGTATAAATATGTAATGGGTTGGGAGAATAGGGGTTCTATGGTTGTTATTCTTCTGGTTCCTTCATGTGGTTATTCTCAGTCGGTGTTGTGGAGTTTGTTCCAAAATTTTGAGAACACCTATTAGTAAGAAGGTTAATAGGATAGGGTGGGAAGGGAGAGAATCAATGTTTGAATGTATGGGATGATGCCGAGAGAAAGAGAGGCTTGCAATGCAGAGTGACTAGGCTAAGTAGAAGACAAAGATAAACATGATATATCTTTGTAAGCACAGTGCGAAAGCATGAAACCATTAATAAATGCCTAATAAGAAGCCAATTGTTGTGTATGTAGCCCAGAGTTGGGTGAACCACGTTAAATCCCATGTTACATGTATTTTATGTGATTTCTTATGAATTATGTCTGGATGCATAATAGATTAGATTTGTCTTATATTTAATCATGGCATAATAACCACGACTGTAATAACAATGAGTTTATGTAGTAATCTGGAATATACTAGTAAGAATATGAATCACTAAGTAGTTAATACATAACAAGGATAGAACTACAAACACATAACTAATAAGGAAGAATGAACATAATGGTCACCTCCCATTCCCTCACTACTGCAAAAACTCGATTCTTGTAGTCCCAATAGATACCTCAGGTGAGACTTCATATGTGTAAGAGGGTGATGCCAAAAGGGCCAGTGTCTGGTAGGTTTTATTGGTCATAAATGACTCGAACCTAGGGTCTTACAAACTGCATGCAATGCCAACAAATGGTTCTATTGCTGGGACCCAAAATTTTTGATTAAGGGAATGTTTCAGAGGCTTACTAAGAAAGAGATATAAGAATGGCTTGAAAGGAAGGAACACGAGTTTTCTAGACAAGAGAACATAAATCCTCAAATGAGTGACAAGAAATGGATGCAAATGTATGTGCACATAGAATTGCATGAAAGTTTCTTTGGCGAATTTCCAATTATTCTGACTAAGTGGCTAGAAAGATTAGTGGAGAATACTGGAAGGTACAAAACTGAAGTACTGTGGAATTGGACTCCTGAGTTGGTAAGACAACTGAATTCTATAAGTAACCCAACTACTAGTGCAATTTATTTTTGGTTGGATAACATACTAGGAGGATATATTACAGAGTTTGCAGTAGATTGTACCCAATCATACAGTGTTGCAGAAAGGGAATTTTTCAAAGGTCGACGTGGGAGGTTCATGAAATCATTGGGTACGTGGATAAATATGTTGTTGTGTGACAAGTGAGTGATGATGATTCAATCTAATTGCTAAAGGGCCTCGTACATATTGGCAAACCAGGGGATGACAAGAGGATAGTATGAGAACAAGAGAGAATGAAGGAAGTGATGAAAAAGGAAGGGAGGGATTGAGGATGCAAGAAGAGGGTATACTAGAGGAATAATACGAGTTTGTATTATTGTGTGGAGGAAGGTGGTACAGGAGGAAAAGGACTGGGGCTGAGAAAGGAGAGCCACATAGTGATCCATAGGGGATAGAACCTTGCACAATTGTCCAAATCATGGAAATACCATACATAGAAGGAGAAGAAGAGGAGTTTTAGTCTAGTCCAATAATAAAAGAACTATTAATTCCTACTTAGATAGGGTCTTGTGTCAAATCCACGACCCCATGTATGCCACCACAATCAAAGATAACAATTGAAGACTTGTTAAAAGCAATTGTAGTTAGCCAGGGAGGAAAAAACAGTGGAAGCAATGTGTAGAGTCAGAGTTAGAGTCAGAGTCAACCAACATCATCAAGTGAAGGGAATACAAATATAAACATGGAAGGGTTAGAAAACACCCTTAGACTACCTGATTTCTATGGATTTGGGTCAAAGGACCCATAAAAACATTTGTTTGTCTACGAGACAATTTGGGCCACAAAGAATGTCCAATATGAGGCTATGAAGATTGCACAATTGGCAACAACTTTTAGAGGCTGTGTGATGGTTTGGTACATGAAAATGTAGAGTACCACACCTACAGGGAAGGCCATAACTTTGGCAGAAATAAGGAAAGCATTGTTCAAAGAGATCAAGAAGCCAAAGTCAAAGTCACAGTACATCACATAACTAAAGGAGATCAAACAAGTACAAATAGAGTCAGTATGGGACTTCTATCAAAGGTTCAAGTATCTGATGGGTAGAATGAATTTCCATATTCCTAATTAACAACATCAAGAATGGTTTATTGCAGGTATTCTACCACACATTCACAGGAAGTTGATTCAAAAAAATGTTGCGTCGCAACCTGAGGTGCTGGAAATTGAAATGAAATTGGAACCATCTTCTGTAGGAGATAATGGAGGGATGGCGCAAGTTTAGACATAGTTGGATGGATTTATGATTCAACTATAAGAAGTAAAAGAGGGAAAGGAAAAACGTGAGCAAGTTTGGTGTACCAAATGTAGGACTGAAGGCCATCACAAGGACGAATGCCCAACATTCATGAAGTAATTGGTGACGAGAGCACTGAATCCATTACCGAGAGGAGGATATTGTGAGATATGTAAGAAATGGGTCCATCCCCCAATTAAGTGTCCAATACTACAAAAGTATCAGAGTACCCCAAGTGTAATACCCCTGTTTTCCCCAAATTGTAAATGTTATTACTATAGTGAACAAGACTATGAATCAACCTGTCATGTGAATGTTGAAAAAGACAATTAACCTTGCCACATAAGTTAATGTATATATTTTGTTATTTAATAAAAAGGAAAATGTGGCATGAATTTTGAAAAAGGGTTACCAATGTAGATCATGATGCATGAGAGGGAATGGTAAGGGGAACCAGTAATGGTTGAGATGACCCCTGCTAGGTTGGTACTCTGCTAGATATAAATTGCCCAGACCCAGAACAATCTTTTGGCCTAGAAAATTTAATTTCCAATCAGGCTGGTAGCTGGGAAGTATTCCTCAAGAATCAATGAGTATATGGGTAGAGTACCCATCTAGAAACTTCCTGATATGACCCACAAAATATTGTTGGGGAAGGAAATAAAATAAAAGAAAAATCAGGGGCAGAGGGTAGAAGAAGAAGAAGGGACACACGAATGGGTTTGAGGACCATTCAAAAAAGAGGAAGTAGAGTGTGTGAGGCTCTCTATTTCTGAAGAGAACTAAGAAATATATGTTGTTCTGGGTACAGGAGCACTTGGGTAAAAATGGTAACTTTGATGGCCTTGTGGCCTGGGAAATTTGAAGTAGAATTTGAATATCACATTCTGTTAATGGTTTTCTGTTTAATCTTGTTTAGCAAAGGAGGACTATTAGTAATGGATTTTAAAATGAATTTGGGGAAAATGGCAAGTGACCCCCTGTCTAAATCTATATATGTGATAATCCTCCAAAATACTGTCAAGGGATAAAATCTGTAAGTACATAGTTGGGACATAATCTATGGGACTGCTAAGGTTCTATCAATCCCTCGAAATTACCTTTTCCTATTGTAGAATTCGAGATCTGTAGATTAAATGTGCTTCCTTCAAACCATTTTTCTTTTCCAAGTGACCTCAGGATCGAGCTCAAAAAATTAACCAAATATTGGTTAGGATTTAAGAGTGTATTCCTCAGGGGTTTGTCAAAGTCCCATATGACCAGGACCCTGGAACCCTTCACTATGCTCAAAAAAGAGCTAAGCCTTCTGGGCTTCGGGACTTCAGAGGTCCGAGACTCTGGGATGTTTGAACTTCACAACACTCCAATCCTATCGAAGGAAACCTAATGAAAAAAATGGTTTGACCAACAATTGACAATCTCTTATCTGTTACCTTGGGATCCACCCTATCATTAACCCCTGACCAACTTTTCAGCTGCGAAGCAATGCAAGCTGTAGATCCAAAGACCTTCAGGATATTCCCTGACCATTGGATATATGCTACTATCAATTCAATGTTGACCTAATTTTGGATTAAAAAGGTATTAAACAGTCAGAACACCTGAATGCCGAAGTCGTGAAGTGACGCGAGCCATTGATCTAAGGACTCTTCAGGATCCTTCTCAACCATTAGATTGAGTATAGTGGAAGGATAGAGTAAGTGGTCCTACTACCGAAAACAAGTAGTCATATCCCCTTTATGACCTCTTTGGCAGGTAAAACTTCAAAGAAATCAAAGGGTTAAGAAGGATAAAGGTCAAAAACTCATGAAATCCTAAAGTGGCGAAATCCCACCAACTGTTAGATCGAGGGAAGGAATTCAGGAGCATTGTGGACCCTAGATCGAGGATCCGTTGGGAACCTTTCTCAACAGTTCCATCAACTAGTGGGGAGGCAGAGTAATAACTTCGGTGAGGTCTTACTCCGGGATAATTTGATGGATAAAGGGTATGGTAAATGCCGAAGAATCGAATCGTTGAAATCCCATGATCAACCTTAAGATATTTTCGTAGGTACACGTGTGGGACCCTCTTTGGGAGTCCATAACTTCTATACTCTGGGAATATGAGAGATTTGTGGATATAGGAGGGTGTGGTAAGCATCGAAGCGTTGAAGTTCCCTTTTTGTAGTGTCCAACTCTAATTGGATGGGCCCGTATACGCCATTATGATGTGGTGTGCCTGGATAGTTCCGCGTGGAGTTGTGGGATTGGTTGTGAGTTAGGTGTGGGACACCCCCCTTGTCAAGTATAAACCATGTGTTAAATGTGGATAATCTCAACCATCATATCTAAGGGTAGATAAAGCTCCACCATATATTCTCGAGTGGAAAGAGACTTCGAGAATTCAGGTCTTCGAGGAAGTTTTAGACTTGTACAAGAATGACGAAGGGTCGAAGGCCCAGTATTCACGAAGACCGGGAGTTACTCCATGCCACCAAAATCTACGTTATTGTCAGGGGGTGACGACCTAGGTCACGACAGTGCCATGTCATATGATACAAGAGAGGTGAAGCTACATGGATGCCACGTGGCGAAGGGGATGTCCATTGGCCAATGACGCCTCAAAAAATTTGGAAGGATATAAATTTCAAACTAGAGCTTGATTTTGGGAAAGGTTTTAGTTGATGGAAATATCTCGGTAAGCACAAGGCGATGGCATCTTCAATCGAGGAACTTAGGGAATTGTAGGAAAGCGGAAAAAATTATACCCCCATCACTTAAAAGGCTACGTAGGGGGTGTTGGTAGCCATTTCACATTTTTATCCTATCCTTTTAAGTTGCCTACACAAGTGTTTTGGAACCCTTGATTCTCATCGCAATCTTTTGAATAAAACAACACTATTATCTTGCGCATTCGCACACCTGCCTTTTGTTCTCATTTTCACGACTGCAAGCATGAAAACCTTGAGTTCGAAGTCATGTCGATGGCATTAAAATCATCACTGGATTATTATGGTTACTCTTGTGTATGTGGTCATCTCACCCCTAACTCAATGACAGTCGCAAAGTTGGCAAGACACCAAACCTTTACTCACTTTGCATTTTTGTTAATATGACTTCATTTTATAAGTTTGTGATTGTGATTGAATCCTTGATACAATGGTGTTTTGATGTTCTATTGTTTTTTATCAAATTCCTTGGTGCAATGGTTTCATGAGAACGCATTAACATTATGATTAGACCCATGGTGCAATGGTTTCTTACAACGCATAATTTTTATGGTCAAATCTTTGGTTCTAAATTCGAAATATTGTTTTGTTTTAAATCATACAAACACTATTGCTTGTGCAAATATTTGGGTGGACTTATCATGGTTTTCAATAGTTGTTTGATTGGCATGTTGTTTACATTGCTTTTAACACACTCCAATAGTGATTTGAATCACCATAGCACCGTCGATTGTACATTTCGATATGAATGTTTTGCATGGGTTTGTTTCGTTCCACCACCCTCGCACACTTAGGCATTAATGCCTGCCTTGTATCTTGGGTTACCTCTGTTGGTCTTGGGGGAAACCTGTGAGCTTTCAGTTCTGTGTATATCCTATCCAGCTCCCCTCACCGCTCACCCTACCGACTGTGTGTTCTCTCCCATGGCACCTGTATTGCGCATAGAACCTAATGGCATCCAAACGCTGCTGCTATTTGACAATGCTCGCGAGGACTTGGAGAATAATGGCTGGTTATTTTTCATCCAAAAATTTGAGGGTTTCAACCTCGCGGTCGCCCAACAGTTTTCCCTCATGTTCAACGGATGCAAGGCTAAGATTGGAGACATCCAACTCGAGCTAAATGAGGAATTCCTTAGCTTAGCTATGGGCTTGCCAGCTAAAGGATAGAGGTGGTTTAAGAATTTGAAAGTGGACGAAGTGTCGTGGCCGCTCCTATTCACATTGAGGAAAATTGTCAGTTGTGACAGAGGTATGCCTGTCACTTCCCTTAAGTCTAGATGGCATGATATATTAGCCATTGTTAAGCAATTCGTGACTTGCGAAGGTCGTTATGGTTTAGTGTTTCTTTACCATCTTCGGTTGCTTATGAATTTCATAGACTTCCCTCTGAATATGCCTCACTACCTCCTACGCATCCTGTATAAAATGTCCAAACGATTTAAGTGGGAGAAGGCTGATTCTAGCCTCTTCCATCACTGCTTGATCAAAATCGTTATTATTCATCATTTGAAGCTTAGTGGTCACTATTGGCAAGCCTTCCTATCAAGAATGGCTTTGCCACTCCCGAATGTGTTCAAGTGGACAAGACTGTGGTCACCGAAACCCTGGTTTGGCCTGTCGTTCCACCTCCTACCCTCCTACCCCCTGTCAAACCCTCGAACTGCCCCAACATTGACCTACCCGAAACCATGGCCGACCAGTGTTCGAAAGACAATACTAAGACCTTTAGTAGGCCTGTAAGGAAGAAGGTCAAAGGTAATACCGATGCCAATAGTAAGGGAAAAAAGAATGCACGATGGATATCTAGATGTGCTCGGAACAAGCCCAAACAAAACATAGACCAGAAGCCTATTGTCTTGAGTGAGGATTCAGACTCTGAGATTGAACGCTTCTTGGTCGAGGAATACCCTTACTCTCATGGCCTCTGTTCTGTGGAACCCTATGACTACATTTCCAAGCTACCACCGTGCCTCAAGGATGACCCTAACTTCCCGGGAATTAAGTTTCACAGTGGAACCCCTGGTAATTTAAAAGAACCCCCACTTGTAGTGGCTCGGCCTGATAAACCATCGTGTACTCAATGCAACTCTTGGCTTGAACGTTACTACATGGATGTTCCTCTGTTGCAATCTAAAATTAAATCATTGGAGGAACGGGTTACTGTGTTGTCAAAGGAAAATGACAGGCTACAAGCTTATGATAAGAAGCAAAAGACCACGGGTTCTATCGTCTTCAAAAATGTTGAGGCAACAACTACCTTTTTCAACTCAAATTTGTCCTGACCGAATCGTTTTTTGACATCCCAGGTATGTTATTTCAACATCGATTTTTGAATGATTTGGTTTGAATTAGCATAGCCGTTTGTGTTTTCTCTGAATTAGTTCTGTTTTGTTTGAATAGATTCAAAGATGATTATGTTACTTCGAATTACCAAGAATGATTTCATTTTTGTATTTAAATTAGTACAAAAGATTTCGTTTTGAATTAGCATAAACTATTTTGTTTGTGTTGATTCGTTTGCTAAAATCGAATATAGCTATGTTTTGATTGAACCGATTTAATACGATTTTATTGTTCTTGGATTAGTATGAACGATTGTGTTGGCTCTGAGTTAGTTTGATTTAGTTTTGTTTGGTTTGATTCAAGAACTATTCTGTATGTTCGAATTAGCATAGTCGTTTGTGTAAGCATTGGATTAGTATCAAAGATTGGTTTGATAAATAGAATATAATCTGTTGATTCAAAAAAGATTTCATTGATTTTGAACTGGCATAAAAGATTTGGTCTATTTTACCAAGAATGATTTGTTGTTTTGAATTAGTAACTAAGAGTGGTTTGATTCATTGTATACATTCTTGTTATCATTTGCATTAATTTAAAATGATTTTGTTGGTAAATATGACCAGCTACAGAATCGTGAGATTCTGTAGCTAGTCATAAAATTTAGATTTTTGTTAATTTTACAAATAAAACATTATCTAAACTTGTTTATTCTTGTCCACCTACATGTACATAAAAATTGCAATGGGAAATTGGACATGCTGTGGCAGTTTAGAACATGTTTTTTGTTACATAGTTTTGTTAAGTTGTTAGCCTTAGGCAGAAATAGAGATTTGGGAGATTGTTCCCAGATTTTTCCAAACAGTTTTTGATAATTCCCACAGGGATGTTTTACCCTGTGGCCTTTATATACTCATTAATTTTTGTAAAGAACCCATCACTGTTGGGAGAACAAATACTATGGATTTATGATGATACAGGCTCGAATGGAAGTGAATCTTTTGTAACAGCTTTAGCTTTCAATTTATCATACTTTCGTTCAAGTTTTGTGCATTTTAATTTGTGATCAAGTTATTGACTACTTTAGATATCAAGACTTGTTACAGGTTGATGCGTTGTGACATAAATTCTGTCCATATCTGATGTATCTCATTTTTCATACAACAATTACTTTGTTTCAATTTAATGAATAAAAGGTTTATCTTCTTCGTTAAATGAACTGTTTTGTACAAATCTTTGCACATGAATTTATCTAAATGTGATGATTTGTAAACTTTAAGATTGCTATCGTTTTATGTCTTGTTTGTTCTATCATTCATATTCAAAGAGCACTGTTGCTTCCTGTTTACAAGAAGCTTGCAGAAAATCTGGTGCTGGTTTCCTCCCATCAAACAGCTAAATCAAGTACTGTGCACAAGACAAATAGGAAGCGTTACTTCAGGTCAATTTGTTATTTGCGATTTAATAGTTAATAAATTCGATAATTCTTAGTAGTTTAGATAGATATGTAGTTTATATTTACAGTTAGGATTGTTATTTTAATTGATTATCTTGAATAGCTTTCATTTTATTCCTTTCTCATAAAAATTATAAAAATAAAAAATAATAGCTTCGCTGTCCTAAGACAATTTACACATGATTTTTGCAAATTTAGATCAAAATTTGTATTATGTAAATACTGTACATATGTAATTGAGATTTAATTGTATTGATAACTGGACATTTAATAAGTAGGACGATTGCTCTATAGTATTAGTTAGTGAACTGTATATATATATATTTCAGATTTCTATATAGTTTGCTGTAGCTGCTTTTTTTTTACTTAGATTAGTTTCTTTAGCTTAGTTTTTCTTTCATTTTCTTAGGACTCAGATCGGCCAACGGAGCCACTAAACTCATCGGAGTGGATCATCCAAAATGACTTGGGTTATTTAGACAACCCCGGACCGGATCCACCCCTCCCGTTGACGAGCGTTCAATTTTGCCCGTCAATAGGGGGTTGGGTGTGTGACACCAAGGAACTTGTTTTGAAACTTTTGCAAATCAGTGGGACATGAAGAGAAGGATTATCATGCGTTTGACTTGATGAGGAAGCACACATAAGATATGTACAAGATTCACGAGGAGAATGATGCAACCGAAGGGGGTGGTTTGAAATATAATAATCAAATAAGCTTTAATCTAGGGAATAGAGGAAACTTTGGCAGAGGCCGAGGAAGAGGAAATTTTGGTAGAGAAAGAAGATGACCGATAATATGTTATAACTATAATCAACCATGACACTTGGCCTGCGACTGCCCGAATCCATTGGCAACATGAAGATACTTCAAAGCACTGGACCATGCGATAGAATACTGTACCCATCTAGTGGTGAAATGGTAGGCTAGAGGAAATCAGAACCCGAATCCGAATCATAATGTGCAGAATATATCAATCGAAAAATGCAATGAAGGACCAAGAATAAAAATTGTTATGCACAAAGGATCTAAAACAAGTGCTAATACGACAAGTGAAGGAAATAATAATGAGTAGTGGGTAAGGAAGTTAGAAGGGCCCATGCCAGCCTTTAATCCTCAGCAAAAAAAGGATACATATCAGAGGGAAATAAAAGAAGTACTCAGATAGGATTGGAGAGCATCAACGTCAGCTGTTCCTCAGGTAGAAGATCACGTTATGCCTGAGAAGCCGTCTGAAAAGGTGTTAGGTATCTAGAGAGGTAGTGGGGGGCCCAGAGGGCCCATAGTGATAATAGTGGAGGCCACTCAATGTAAGGTGGACTAAATTCACTATATTATTAAATAAGGCCCACTATGGTAGTTAGATATAATAAATGTAAGAGGACTTGCTAGAAGGTTCTACTTCTAGAAGGTTCCTCCTCTAGAATGATCTTAGGTTGTTGGTAGCACTATATTAAGGGGTTCAAGTAATGTAATGAGATATGAAGAAATTTTTTGTATTTGGTACGGAAGCTCATTAGGAGGTTGCCCCCTCGAAGAGGCAAGTGAACATGAGAGGATCCCTTCCATAATAATATCTATTGAATAGCATTGCCCTACCTCAAGGGTTTTCTATAATAAAAGTGTGTTTTCTTATATATTTCTCTATAGATATATTGTGTATTCAGTATTTGTGTTGATTATATTTGTATATCTACTCAGGTACTTAAAAATTGGTATCATGGCACTTTCCTTGGCAAGAATTGTGGGCAATTTGTTTTTTCTATTTTTGCAGTTTTTTTAGAGAAACCAAAGAGGACCGATACATTATGGATGATATATGTGAAAAAATTGTAGAACTAGTTGTATATCTGAGTTATTCTCAGAAAAACACCCAATTTAAAAAAAAATCACATCCGAAACGGAGTTTGGGAAGTAAAGTTATTGAAGTTTTAAAATATGCAAATTTTCAGGGTTTTTCCATGGACGACGACCCATTTTTATTTATTTATGTAGCGCATGAAGGATGAATTTGCTAAAACAAATTACATATCTGAGTTCCTCTTTCAAAAATAGTTGATTTCATAAAACGAAATCACCCAAATCGGCGCTCCCAAAGTGAAGATATCATTGATTTAAAAACAATCATTTTGGGGGGTTGTTTGTGACGACAACAAGATTGTAGAGTTCATAACTTTTCACAAGGTGTTCAGATTGCTACCAGATAAATTCCATTGGATATATTATTTTAATATTTTTCTTTTTTTACATTATATGTGGTGTTTCCAATGGATATGCATTCTCAGCTCATGGATATTCTAAGAAAGGTTGAAGCCCTTAAAGCCGATATGAATGACCACTTGCTAGGCATCAAGGCTAGTCTACATGGCCACACAGAAAATTATCACAATATTCAATGGTAATTTGATCTCCTACAAGAGGTATATATTATTTCACACATCAGGGATGAATATAATCAAGAATTATATGCTTCGTATGATTTTGAGGCCGATTGTGATGCTTGGTAGATGAATAGTTCTCAATTTTGGGATGACAACTACTTTCATATTTTATTTAATGACTCTACTCAACCTTTTGTAGATAACCTCAATGTGATAAATCTAGAGCCAATTATGATTACTAGTGTCCATCCTGCATATTCTACAATGGTATTATTCCTTCCAGATTCATCTATGACCTTTTCCCACTATGTGGATGGATATTCTTATTTAGATCCACATGTCAGGTGTTAGCCTTTGGAGCATCATTTTCAGTTGGTTATTGGGTTCTGATACCTTATGCATGGAGTTCACATGAGAAATCAGACATGAGACCCTAGTTTACAATGATGGTTGGACTACTTCAGCATGGTGGCTTTCATTTCTACATGGGATCCTAGTTCTCTAGTCTACTTCACCACTATGGTCCACAATTATCCATGGGAACCTGGTATATGGTTGTACACCCTCATAACAAGCATTGAGGAAAACACTTTCATAAGGGGGATGGAATTTTACGTATCTAGAGAGGTAGTGGGAGGCCAAGAGGGCCCATAGTGGTAATAGTGGAGGCCACTCAATGTAAGGTAGACTAGATCCACTATATTATTAAATAAGGCCCACTATGGTAGTTAGATATAATAAATGTAAGAGGACTTACTAGAAGGTTCCTCCTCTAGAATGATCTTAGGTTGTTGGTAGCACTATATAAATGGGTTCAAGAAATGTAATGGGATATGAAGAAAGTTTTTGTATTTGGAGCTGAAGCTCATTAGGAGGTTTCCCCCTCGAAGAGGCAAGTGAACAGGAGAGGATCCCTTCCATAATAAGATCCATTGTATGGTGTTTCCCTACCTCAATGGTTTTCTATAATAAAAGTGTGGTTTCTTCTATATTTCTTTATGGATCTATTTTGTATTTAGTATTTATGGTGATTATATTTGTATATCTACTTAGGTACTTAACAAAAGGTAAGTACGCTAACATAATTATTGAGAATTTGTGTAGATCTAATGAAAGATGAAACTATGTTGAGTACACTATATGACATGATTGATCACTGTACATGAGGAAGGGAAGCTCCTATCACACAAAGGATGGTAAATCAGGCACTACGTAGGAAGAGGACAAACAAAGAATTCAGATTTAGTGCACAAATTGGGGAGTATGATGTGGACAATGCTATCTTGGACTTAGGGTTCGATGTGAATTTTTTACCTAAGAAGACATGGGCACTGATGGTGAAACCCCAACTAGTATGGTTTCTTTTTCATCTAAGGCTCGTGAATCAACAAAAAATAGTACCAATTGGTCATTTGACAAGAGTACTCTTGAAAATAGATGGGGTGCACATCGTGGCATACTTTGAAGTTATTGAGATCATGGATGAAAATCAACCATATCCAACATTGATGGGAATGGAATGGGATTTTTATAACCATGCGATCATCAAATTGAAAAGGAAGGAGATGATATTTGAAGTTGAATATTTGAAAGTTACTACACCCTTGGACCCATCAGAAGGAAAGAGATACATAGAGCCAACCAGAAGAAATGACATTAACAACTTGTACAATATGATGACGCGGATGGATGATTATGTCAAACCTACTGCATATGGTGTGCTAAGTTGGTGAAGTATCAGTTCGTGTGCATCAGAATTTGAAGAAGGCCTAGAGAATTGGCAACAAAGAATGGATGAAGTCTCCACTAGACGATGTGAATGCATAACCCGATCCTTGCATTGGATTGGAACATAACTATGTGATCCACCCAAGTATGATGGATTAACTGATATAAGCACGTTTCTCCGTTTCTAAAGGCATTTGAGTTGCAGGTACCCAAGAAACAAATTTTGTGAGCACTAGATGTTGTCCTAAAAGTGACTCCAGCCAGATGGTGGAATGCACATAGAGAGGGAAAAAAAGACTGGTCAAAGTGCATAAGACTAATGCAAGTTAGGTTTGACACTAAGGAATCAAATATTGCGTAGAAGTATACAGGAGAGAGAGTGATACATCAGGTCATATTCAACAGTGCAGGACTTGGTGGAGTTCAATATCAGAAATATAATGGATGCACATTTTTATGCACACACTGGACACAATTCCGAAGAACTGGTATTTGGAATTGGAAATGTGTAGAAAGAAAAAAAGATGGGAAGATTTTTCCCATAGGTTCAAAGTCACATTTACATTTGAACATGAATCTAGATTAATAGATACACAGCTACAAGCTATTCGAATGAAGATCTTCTTAGAAGAAGGGATGATGGAGGTGGTACCAATGTGCAGTGTGAAAAGAGAGACTATGACTATCCATGAGCTATTGGATTGTTACACTGTGGCTAAGGAATAACATAATGAAGATTATCCTATGAATGTGAAAGTAGCTAAGACATAAGGAGAATGAGTAGTAGAAAGGCCAGAGCTTGAATCCACTGCATACACACAACCTATAAATACATGGAAGGTAAATATTGGGATGAAAAAGAATCCCAAGTTTGCGCAGATAGGAGATTATTGGAGTGATGAGACAATAGAGAGGATTGTAGAATTGCTGTGAGAATATCAAGATCTATTCCCAATGGAATTTTCAAAGGTGAAGGGGATAGCTGGGGACTTAGGTGAGATGAAGATTCCACTGAAACTAGGTGACAAGCCAATGCGACAATGACCTTACAGGTTAAATCCAAACTAAAAAGAAGAATGTTGGCCGCATGAGTAATTGAACTGGTAGAAGAATCTGAGTGGATCAGTCCAATGGTAGTGCAGGACAAGAAGACATGACGAATCATGATTTGCATGGATTTAAGGAAGTTGAATGATGCGTGTTTACATGACCCATTCCCAACACCAGTCACAGATGAGGTACTAGAGAACGTAGGAGGCCAATAAACTTATTATTTCACAGAATAGTGTAGGACAAGAAGATAGGAGGAATCAAGATCTGTATGGATTTAAGGAAGTTGAATGATGCATGTTTACATGACCCGTTCCCAAAACTATTCACAGATGAGGTACTAGAGAATGTAGGAGGCCAAGAAACTTATTATTTCACAGATGGATTCTCAGGGTACCGTCAGATAAAAATTGCACAAGAGGATCGACACAACACCACTTTTGCGATAGAGTGGGAAAGTTATCAGTATACAGTAATTCCCTTTGGGCTGAAGAACGCCCTTACATTTTTTTCCAGAGTAGTGGTTGCAATGTTCAAGAAATTTATCCATAAATTCATTGAAGTGTATTTGGATGATTGGATTGTTTTTAGTATATGGGTAAAATCATGAAGATGGGTAATACTTTTGTGAGAATCAGGTTTCCAAAATTCCTAGCAACATTTTTTCGGATGAAAATTTGCACGTCAAATTGAACGATGACCCAATGGCGTCCTCGAAATTCATGTACCATATTTTTCAGATGAATTTTTTTCCTGCAGTAAGAATATTTCGGTCGAAAGGTTTATTTTTAACAGATTCCATTAAAAGCTAGGTTTCGGTCGAAATAATATTTCAGCTGAAAACCTGAAAATGGGATTGTTTGTAGGAAACTGCAAATTCTCTCCAACTTACTTGATCTTTGGAGGTAGCGGACTCCTGCACATACTCAGAATTTAGTTTCGGAATTGATATCAACATTTTTAAAATTGAATCTACTTTCATTGGATATAATTTGTTTTCATTTTCATTGTTTTTATCTAATTTTATTTAATTTTATAAAAAAAACACTACATAATATTTTTAGGTGAGATTATGATTTAGTGAAATGAAAAATCCATATCTCTAAAAATGCATAGTGGAAAATTATGGAAAATTTATATTCAGAATCCTTAAATTGTTCTCTTCAAAAGAGTATTTTTAGATTTTACTTTTAAGTACAAATTAAGATAGACACATGGTGGGGGAAAGCATGTGTTTAAAATCTGTAACATTTTTAGATTGATCAACTTCAAAAAATTCTAGAAATTATAATATTCATCTGTTAGATTCAAAACTATAGTCATCACAAAATAGAGCGTCTGTAGATTGTTGCAGTATATTTCATTTGTCAAAAACAAAAGTTTAATAATGGATACATTGTTGGGGGAAAAAATAACTCATTATCTTTCCCTTCATTTTTAAGGAACATACTGTCAAACAATTGCCAAATTGACATATCAAATCTTAATAAAAAAAATTGAAAATAGTCAGCAGAAAGCTAACAAAATTCTTCACAAGTTTTTTTTTTACAGTAAAGTAAAATTCTAAATAAAAAAAATACGTTTATTTACCGAAAGTTGAAGAACCTATTAAAAAAAAAAAAGGTTCTCATAAAAAAGAAAAAGTGTTACCCATATTCATGATATTACCCATATTGAAGGATCATATAAAAGTCCTCAGGCTAATGTTTGATCAGTGTAGATAGTGTCATATTTCACTGAACTTGAAGAAATGCATTTTTTGCATGCCGTTTGGAATTCTGTTGGGTCATGTAGTTTGCAAACGGGGATTACCAGTAAATCCATCCAAGATTACAATAATAATGGATTTAGAACCTCCTACATTAGTCATACAACTGAGGGCAACTCTATGTCATACATGTTATTACAAGAAATTTATCAAAGGATATGCATAGATCATAGCACCAAGGGAAAAGTTACTAAATAAGAAGGCCAAGTTTCAATTGAATGAGGATTGTTAGAAGGGGTTTTCCACCTTAAAACATAAACTTGTGACCACACCAATTTTGATATTTCTAGATTGGAACAAGGAGTTCCATGTACATTTAGATGCATCATCCATAGCGTTGGGATCAATACTATATCAACCAGGGGAGGGAGACATAGATCACCTAATTGCTTTTGCAAGCAAGAATCTATCCATAGCAGAGAAGAATTATACTACCACGAAACGAGAAGGATTGACAATGGTCTATGCGCTACAAAAGTTCAGACATTATTTATTCAGGTCTCACTTTAAGACGTATATAGACCACTCTGCATTAAAATACTTAGTCAACAAGCCAATGTTGGGGGCCAGAATATGTAGATGGATATTATTGTTTTAGGAATATGATTTTGAGGTTGTAGTGAAACCAGGGAAGCTGAATGCAAGACTGGATCATCTATCACACATATTATTAGGTGGATATGCATGAAACTTAGATGGCAACTCCCCAGATGCACAACTATTTGTAGTAAAGATGGTGGATGATTACTTCTCAGACATCATGCAGTTTCTCAGTACATGTATGGCTCCACCAGACATGACGGTTGCACAGAAGAAGAATCGGTTAGTGAAAGAAACATATTATCAGTTGATTGCAGGGAATTTATACAAGTTGGGTGCAGATGGAATATTGAGACGATGTGTGATGGAACATGAGAGACCTTGATACTTGAAGAAACACATGATGGGATTGTAGGAGGACATTATGCAGGGAGAGCAATTGTACATAAGATTTTGTGCACAGGGATTTGGTGGCCTACACTCCAAAAAGATGTGAAGGAATACTATCAGTCATGCAATGTATGTAAAAGAGTGGGAAATCCATCTAGGAGGGATGAAATGTCATTGAATCCACAAGTTACGTTGCATGCATTTGAGAAATGGACCATAGAATTTGTAGGGCCAATCAACCCACAAGAAATAAGATTAGGGGCAAGATACATAATCACTGTGACATATTGCTTGACAAGATGGGAAGAAGAAGCCTCAGTTACAGACTGTACCACAGAGACTGTTGCAAGGTTTTTGTTTGAGAATGTAGTCACAAGGTTTGGATGTCTACGCATATTACTCAGTGATCAAGGGACACACTTTTTGAATAAAAAAATTGCAGCATTGACTGAGGAGTTCCAAATTCATCATCAAAAGAGTACATCGTATCATCCTCATGCCAATGGAACAATGGAGTAGATATTTCATATTCATTGAGAAGGTCATGTACAAAGATCAGTTGCAGGGAAAGAAACAAGAAAAAGAAAAATTGAAATACACAGTGATTGATGAGATCACTGAAAAATAAATTCCAAAGGTACTAGAAAATCAAAATGTACAATAGGAGTAGAAGGTACCTCAAACTCCTGCAAGTGTTGTTAGAAGATATACTAGGTTAAGTAGACCCACTGAACGATACTCTCCTTCATTTCATTATTTATTGTTAAATAATTCTGGTGAACCCGAAAGTTATGAAGAGGAAATGAAGGTAGACACTAAAAATAAGTGGGAGCAAGGCATGAAAGACAAAATGGATTCCTTGGTAAATAACCAGACTTGGGATTTGGTTCAGTTACATGTAGAAAAAATAGAATTGCAGAATAAATGGGTTTATAGGTTGAAGGAAGAAGATGGAGGCAAAACATGTTACAAGGATAGACTTGTTGTAAATGGGTTTGCACAAAACAAAGGTATATATTTTGATGAAATATTCTCTCCTGTTGATAAAATGACTTCAATTAGGACTATTTTAAGTCTTGTGGTAGTAGAAGATTTTCATCTTGAACAGTTAGATGTAAAAACGAATTTTCTCCATGGTGATTTAGATGAAGAGATTTATATGCAACAACCACATGGGTATGAGGTCAAAGGGAAGGAGAATTTGGTATGCAGGTTGAAGAAGAGCTTGTATGGCCTAAAGAAAGATCGAAGGCAGTGGTATTTCAAGTTTATGACAGAACAAAGTTATAGTATATGTCATTCTGATCATTGTGTTTATTTTAAAAGGCTAGAAAATGAAAGCTATATTATCTTGCTATTGTATGTAAATGTCATGCTTGTGCATGGTCTAATATGAAGGATATAAATGCGCTCAAGAAGAAATTAGCTAATTCATTTGTGATGAAGGATTTGGGTGCTACAAAGAAAATCCTTGGTATGAAAATAACAAGAGAGAGGATAAGTCGCAAATTGACATTATCTCAGGGTGAGTACATAGAGAAGGTTTGTAGAGGTTTAGAATGCAAAATGAAAAGCCAATTAGTACACCTTTGGCCATCCATTTCAAATTAATTAAGGAAATGTGTCCCAAGACACAGGAGGAGATAAAATACATGTCCAGGGTCCCTTATTCATCTGTAGTTGGCATCTTGATGTATGTGATTGTTTGCACAAGACCAAATATTACACATGTAGTGGGAGTTCTGAGCAAGTATATGAAAAATCCAAGTAAAGAACATTGGGAGGAAATAAAGTGGATTCTCAGGTATTTGAGAGATATTTCTACTCATGCATTATTTTTTGGAGGTTCAAACATTGTTCTACAGGGATATGTTGATTCATATATGACAGGTGATAAAGATAGGAGGAGGAGAACCACAAGGTATGTTTTTATTGTAAGTGGAACAACAATAAGTTAGATTTAGAAACTACAAAAGGTTGTTTCACTTTCAACAACAGAAACAAAGTATGTTGCTGCTACATAGGTTAGTAAATAAATGATTTGGTTACAGAGGTTTATGGAGGAATTCAAAAAGAAGAAGGAGAATAGTAGGTTGTAATGTGATAGTGAGAGGTCCATTCATCTTTAAAATAACTCATACTTACATTAGAAGACTAAGCATATAAAACTCATGTATCATTTCATATGATCCATATTGGAAGATAGAAATTTGAAGTTGGAAAAGATACATACTAGCAAGAATCCCGCAGACATGTTAACTAAGGTAGTAACCAGGGAGAAACTGAGTTCTTACTTAGTTTCAGTTGGTCTTCAAGCATGAAGGTGAAAATGAGAAAATTTCCAAGTCTAAGGTGGATCATAGTCCAGTAGGTACACCAACAATGGATTTTTTGTGATCCGTCTCTAAGTGGGATATTGTTGGTTGTGGAGCTTGATTATCTTCCTGATTCAAAGGTTTGTTTTAGTCATGCTTGGATCCCATTTCTGGATGGGGGGGCAGGGTGTGGGGAGGATTCCCCCCCAATTATTTTCATTAGGGGGGTCCATAAGGGGGTGGAAAAAACTAATGGATCCCCCCATGGTAGGGGGATTTGGGGGCAGTGCCCCTGAAGCAAAATATTGGGAAACGTTTCCTTGTAAAACATTGTAATTTTGTAGTCAATTTGGACTGTTCATTATAAGGTCACATATTTGACGATAGAAGTTATGTTAGGGTTTTTTTTACCTATAAGACAACACTCTTTTCATGAGGGAATTGTATTGTAGCTGTGTATGTGTGTGAATATTTTATTCTAAGAGAGAAGACTGTGGAATAAAGAAGAGGAAGTTACATCAGGTGTGTTGTAGGTTGTATCCCTTCATTTTGTTGGATAATAATAAAGGAAGGACTTGACAATTTATCTGGTGGATGTAGCCCACACTAGGTGAACCACATATCTCTGTGTCTCTATTTTATTGTGTATCTTCTGTGTACTATTTCCATATTTGTTTTATTTTATTGCTCCTTGATCCTGTTTTTCTAACACTTCTGCCCATAAAAACAAATTGGGATTTCATACCTAATAAGAAAGTTAGTGAGTGCATGGTTTCATTTTGAAGAAGGATATGTTTTAACAGATTGGAAACATCTACTACATTGTCACAACTCACTTAATTATATAGTAATCATATATCTCTACTTGATTGGCTTAAAAAAATCATGATTTCGAAGCCCAAATTCATAAAAGCTCTCAGTGTGAGCAATTGTAATTATTATTCCCATATTAAATATTTTGATACTAGATTTTGTACTTGAAGCTAACATCATTTAAGCTAAAATACAATCTCATGGGACAAGATTATGATACTTGGTTTTGTTCACGATGTTTAGAATAACAAGCACCAATATATATTAAACCCTCATCCATGAAGAAACCCTAAAGAATCTATGAAATTTTGAGGACGTCTAGGATTATAATGTTTTTCATAGATGATATCCATTCATCTATTTATTTTAATACCTTCTTTTGAAGACCCCATCAATCTTAGGTGAAAAATATAAGCTTTATTTATTTCAAGAATAGTTTTTTTTTTTTTTTGTAAACACTTAGATTTTATTCTACTATTTGTTCTTTCTAGCTACTCCAAAGTCCAACATTAGGTTATTGATCTCACACATATATGTATGTTATAGGGAAAATCCCTAC
>ML792288.1:293553-307058 GCA_009831015.1 Picea engelmannii | reverse complement strand
AAGATTTTTTCTTATCATTAGTATTGTGCCACTGCATTGAAAAGAAAAACAATGGTGCTTATGGCGATTCCTTGCATGTGCACATGCCTTGAAACTAGGCCTATGCTAAAATATATATGATGAAGGTTTAGTATATATTGGTGCTTAATGTTCAAACCTCCAAGAGCTTGATTTATGTAGGTTTGTATTATATTTATATGACAATGTCTCATTATTTCACCATTATTTCTAATATTGTATGCTTTTCTTAATAAACTTAACATGTGTTTTTCGGACTACTCACATATGTTTCAATGGAAAGTCTATAGGAATTGGAGGTATTGGATTAGCGATACTTAGTAATGATTTCCTGAAGCTCGGAATATTTAATCTCTCATATTGAATAGGCATCATAGATAATGTGCTGAAATCCTCGATTCAACTATAATAGATTTACAACCTTGAGATTCAAGGTTTCTTCCTTGTATAATCTGTAGGGATTTATACCATTTTCTTAGGATGTAAGTGTTTGGTCATCACTATTGTTAGTATTCAAATAAGTTTTATTGAGTCTTCTTACCTTTAATAAAGGACTTGGACTTGGACTTGGTGATGAATTTGCTCATAAACTCGATGAATTCATCCTTGAAGGAAAATATGACTACCTTTGGAGCTTGAGTTGTTGCTAGAGTTTGTCGGAAGGGGAGATGTGTCATCTTGTGATAATTTTGTCATCACAATTGTTTAGTTTTCTTGAGTTACATATTCTTTCCAATACCAATCCCACTTCATAAAATATTACACTACAAATGAAAATCAATTTTTATACAACTTATAATCCTTTATCTCCCCACTATATCCAACAAAGATACACTTTTCCTATGAAAATCTAGTTTTAATCCATTCTCCTTGGAAACATGAGAACATTCTATGCATTCAAACACTTTAATATGAACCACAAATGGATTTATTCCACTCCAATCCTCTTGTGGAGTCATTCCCTTCACACTCTTTGTAGGACACCTACTTAATAAGTAAAATGAAGTAGAACTAAAACTTCTTACCAAAGAGATTTTGGAAGATCCTTGGCCTTAATTGTAACATCCCCAACCATCAATCGACTTAGGAAATGCCACTAATCAGCTTTGACTTAGCTGCGATACCAAACTGTAGCATCCCCAGACCTCCACAGAGACCGGGTAATGCTACCATTGTGGAACATTCACATATAAATATATATATAATGCATTTTAATCAAAATTAAACACATAACACAGAGTTACTATTACCATTCAGATTCAAACAAGATTAACAGTAAATCCACATGCAATGGAACACATGATAACATTCAAGCATCAATAGCACAAACATGCATAATGTATAAATTAAGCACATATTGATACTTATCTTTTAACTGGAGTAAATCCACCAACTATATGCGGACCTTCCACGAGCCTCCCAGCCATAGACCACGCTACTCATCACACTTAGCAGTGGGTCACCTCTGAGCTGGGACTAAGCTCCACCCAGGGCAAGGGAATACTAGACTAGGCTGAGGTTACAAGAAACTGCACAATGCAATCGAAAGGATTCTCTCCAAGATCCTTCTTACGCCGACTACTCACGGACTCTCATTCCTCACATGTTTGTTCCACCCGAGAGTATACACCTTCACTGTCACACAGTCAATTGACTCATTAACCTCCCTCTCAGGGTCTTGACAACAGGCTGGATCAATAATTCTCAGAGCTTCGTAGCTGGTGCTGGACTCTCTTTGGGAGAAAACCACTTCCCAACAAACTCTCTCACCTGGGAGAGTTTCTCACAGGACTAACAACCTGCTTCTTCAACTCCGTTCTTGCACGAGGAGGACAAAAACAAGGCTCGGCAAGGAACATATGACGGTAGCAAGCCACACTTAATCCAGGAACTGCGTGGCTACAACAATCCATAGTCATGACTCAACACGGCTCATACATTTACACAGGATACTCGGGCTTCACAAAAGACGTGGATCAGTCCATGGGTTCTCACTTGGTTCATAGGACACACATGTCGGTTTTTCCAACTTACCGCGAGTGGTTTCTTGGGTGATCGCAAATGTATAGAGGTCGGTGACAGAGACCAACGAGTTCAGATGAAGAATGGGAAAATGGAAGCACAAACAACTTTCACTATGCACGGTTATGCACATACAGATGTAGAGGCCAAAAACAGGTTCAGACAGGCATCCCCGCGAACTCAGGCAGAGGATGACAGAATGACAGAATGGCCCCCAACACAGATGACTCATCAGTTTTAACTAGATGCACCCAGGTCGACACTTGTCTTCCTAGAGCCGCATGAGTTCCACTTAGCACACGTTCCCTTTACAAGAACTTAGGACAACACTCAACATGTCCACCTTAGCCTTCAGGAAATAATAATAAATTATTATCCCCTTTAGAGGTAAGCCCCCTAGCTTAGCCCCTAGGCCCACACACTTATCCTCCTCCCTTACCCAACATTGTGGAAGCTTATTCAACCCCCATCACTCTTTCTTCGTGGTCGGTCTACACGCAATGATGTTTATATTTTATTAATGATCTGCATAGTTACATATACAAAATCGGGCTTGTGGCCTTTAACACCTAGGCTCTCTGGACTAACCATCAAATAATCCTCCTATCTTATTATAACTCGACTCACTAGCCTACAAAACATGTTTACAATACATAATACAACTTGGGCACGTCCTTAGGGTATTACAATCCCCTCCCCTTATTTTTGCACTGTCCTCAGTGTAACTCTTTACACAACATCAACAAAATTTTCAAAATCTTCAAAAAGATGCAGGTATTCTGCCCGCATAGCATCCTCATGCTCCCATGTCACATCCTAGGGACTATACCAGGTCCACTGGACCTTTATAATCCCTATGGATCGATTCTAGAGATGTTTTCTCTTCCGGTCCAATATGCACACCGAATGCACTTGCAAGATGCCTTCTTGCTCTACATGAATCACATTCTAATCGATAACATGATTAGCATCAGGTATACATTTCTTAAGCAATGAAACATGAAACAGATTATGTACAGTCATGGATGCAGGTAATGTAAACATATATGCAATGTATATATGTATATACAGAAAATTCTAATAACATTATAATTTGTATACAAGATACACAACATACAATAAATAGAGAATTGTACTTCTCTTTTGATTAAGAAGACTTCCATATGACATGGTCTAGACTAAGGTACCAAACCTCAGTAGCACTCCAACCAATAGTCTCTCTTCCCCACATGCCTATCCCACCCCAGGAGTGTACACCTTCATTGTCATCCAGTCCATCAGTTTCTACACCTCCCTTTCCTTGGGCTTCAACAACAGGTCAGCTCGGGAAGTCTCAAAGCACCGTGGCTCCCAGAGTTCCAATTGCCCTAAGATATTTCCAATCAGCATCCTCCCCAAGCTACTCTTTGTAGTCAACTTTCTAAATTTTATCAACACTATCTCATCTGCATTACCCACATGCAGTTATCATGAGAAAACATAAAAGAATTTATTTAGAAACTCAAACTTAGTTCAAAAGGAATTCATCTTTTCCCCAAAACATGAAATTCTATTTCATAATTCATCTTGGTTGTTTCCATATATGAATGCAGCCTTCCTTGTGGTTTTCCACAAGCACCAAACTGCATACCATTTTCCTGCAAGGGTTCATCTTTCACACCGCCAACAATTGTTAGTATTTCATGTACATCATAATTCAATTGCAATATGTACATAACCATATGCAGTGAATTTAGAATTGTTTGCATCTAGCAATTCAATCATAATTATGAAAAAAATTAATAAAATAGAATGACTCGTCATTCTACGCATATGCATGTTCACAGTAATATCTATAAGTTCATTACTTCTTTTTTTGAACAAGAAAATTTCCTGTAGTCAATGCTCATGTGACTACTTGACTTGCAAATTTCCTATTGCAATGTCTAGAAACTCCCTAAAATGTCCTCAACTTCATGAGTTAACAACATTTCAGTTGTTAGTAACAATTATTTCCATGCAGTAATGTATATGCATGTACTTACAAAAACTCATTCAACCATTGCATTTAGTATACAATTATGTCACTTATTATGCATGAGTGAAATTTTCAATGAATAATTAATCAGTGCACCTTGCATTGGATTACATAATTCTCTTTATCTCAGTCATGTATCTCACCATCCATAAGTTGGAAGTTTGGCTAATGTGTTGACACATTCTCCACACACTTCCTATTGTCTTCCCAATTAATTGGATGCCTTCCTTTTCGACCCGAACACTACACCAATAATATAATTTTGTAGTGTTCGTTAGTGTTAGCAAAAAGGTTGCAACCCAACTTTTATTTAAAGGTAGGAAGCTTTTAGTACCTATGTGGCTCATAACCTTTCCATATCCGACCAGCTCCCAGTCTCATACATGACTAGCTTATTGGCATTCATTCCTACAACAAGTTATTATCTTTTAAATCTTTGGTTGTTACCCCACAACCAAATTAACATGAAATTCTACTATGTTAGTGTGTGCATCCAGAAGCTAAAAAGATTTGAATTAATACAGGCCTCCAACCTTTACCACATCCAGTTCTATGCATTCAATAATATAATCATGTGATTTTATAAAATAACTCTAGCTGAGGAAATTCTTACCTAAATTTCCTTTCAGAAATTATGCAAAAAGAGTAATAAAAAATCATACCCGTATGACTGCCATTAATAAATTTTATACTACCTGAAAGTCTGATGGCTATAGAATCTTTCATGCTTATTTTATCAAACTTATAACCAACTCTTCAGCTCTCTTTTGCTTCACTCCTTATGCAACAACATCACCAAAAACACTTTCAAACACGCAAGCATTCTTTCCTCTAGCTGACTCAATAAGTCGTAACATACTTGCTGCCACATAAAATGCAACAACTTCTTTCTCCCTATAAAAATTTTCCTTGTTGATCCCCGAAGTCTACAATTCTTCTTGGGTTCCTGAATCTTCTTGTGCTCCCACTTTAATCATTGTACATGACTATTTCTTCCCTGATCACTTTTGACTTAGTGTCCCTACCTCAATGGGGTCCACTGACCTCCCGGTCAAAGGATCTTTGAAACTTCTGAGTCACATTGACTCTTTGGGCTCGTTATTGAACCCACAACAATTATACACAGGCCCCCTTTTCTCCTTTAGGCACAGGTCCTGACAGACCCACGGGCTTATTCCTACGTGCTTCCAAAACTCCATGTTTCAGTTGCTAGCCCCTTTTTCATTATCCCCTTCCTTCATAAGACCCTGGGCTATGACCTCATGGTAAAATGTGATTGCAAGTGTGGGAAAGAGTGGTTTTAGGCCAAACCAATTTTAACCCCGCAATTCACCTCTAGCTTCCATGCATCACTTTGTTAAAACCATGGTATAAATTGCAGCCCACTCTCAGATTTTTAACATCCGAGCAAGTTCAGGCCCCACAATCCAACTCTTTCGTCGACCTCTAATCCCTTGGTGATGATCTGCATTCAACGGTTTCTATCTATCCTCGTTTTTCTACCTTCTTTCCTCCTTCCACACGCGATCCTAGATATACATGATCTGTCGACACATAGCTCCCTTCCAAATCAGCGACTACGGTTGATTCCGGATCTCCGGACCTTGGGAGTTTCAAATCTCAACTATCTTTTTTTCCCATTATGACAATATTCTAGAGTGGAAGATATATTGACACATTTCCTCAACAAATAGACAATTCTGATGAACTCCAGATCTTCGGCGTTCGAGGGTTCTCATGTCTCCACCCACACAAATCTCCAGAGTGAATTTCCCTAGAGTGACAGATCTTCTGACACACGTCCTCTCCAAATCAATGACCCTGATTCTCTTTGGGACTTCAGATCTTTCCGACCAAGACCATATCAATGGTCCTTCGACCTCCTCCTTGATCAACAATCAATATCTCCTTCAGGAATTTGGGACTTTGACAAGTCCACTCTCCTGTGCAGACAAGGGTTAAGTCTTGTGCGCTTACCTCTAGATCCAACGATTGTTGGTCCTTAGCATTCAGATACAACAGATGAGATTTATTCCTCTCCTTTGTGCTTCCTTTGTTCTAATGGATGCTGATATAGCAATCCAGGCTCCTCCCCACAACTGATCTGACGGTTGTTGTTGCTCTTCCTCATGAGCTTTTGACTTCTTCTACCTTGGAAGATTTTGTCAGTGTTCAAAGGCTTCATCCTTTAAACTTTATCCTGTGATTCCGCCTCTTGGATCTCGTCTTCTCTCTCGTAAGCATTATCTCTTCTGAGATTTTCTATTTACTCAGTCTCCTAAGGGTCTCGGCCCTTCTGTTTTCTTTCAAAGGAAAAATTCATGCCCTCCTGGAAACCTTCTGCTCAAAGCACACCTTGTTGAGTGTTTTCTACAGAGTATTCAACAACTCTGTGAGTATCTTCCTCTGATACTCTTCACCCTGAACTCAATAAAGAGTTCTCTCTGTGTACACTTTCACTTGCTCGATGCCCACCTGCAAAATACCTACAGAGTTCTTAGTGACTCTATCTCTCTCTGAACTCAACACAAAGTTCTTCCTGTGCACTCCTTGCACTTCTACTGATGAAGGTTCAACGATATCTTTCCTGAGATTCTTTGAGGTTAACTTACCTCTGTCAATGCACTCCTTGCGAACAATGTGCACTTCTTTCACTCGAAAACTCAAAGAAGAGAAACAATTGAAACTTATTCAATACTTCACCAGTTTACGCATTCAAACCAATCCGATTTAAGAAAAGGTTCAGATTTCATTTTATTTCCGATCTCTTCTCTACTCTGTAATCATTTTTTGGCACTAGCTCCTTTCTCTCAGTCCCCAACCCATGTGACCATGGGTCATGACCAAGCGTTATATCAATAAGCGCTTACTCGGGCCTTCGGCTTTGGAATATTTCAAAGCACCACACAACAATCTCTCGGAGTTCTAGATTACCGAACTCGCGAAGTAGGGTCGATCAACCATCCACGTCTACTCAACATCTGATGACTAACACTTGCTATGGAAATTCAGGCGTCTGATTTCCAGAACTTCAAAGCTTCGGGACTTCGGAGGATTTCACATCTGCGCATCCCAAACTGTTAATCTCCGAACATTCCCATGTCACCTTTGGTGACATCATTATGTCACATCACTTAATGTTTTCCAATTGCAGGGGCATGCAATGGTGGTTTGGAGTAACCCGCCTTTCATCCTGCAATTCTTTTGACGTTGACACGTAACCCCTTAATTAACTTTTGTGCAAATTGGTTCCCCGTAATTCCTCCTGAACATCGATATGGATGTATCGTGGACTAGATAGGATGTCCTTGTTCAATCTAGGGTACGAGCCACTTGAAAAATAGGAAGAATGAAATGGAACCGACTTCTCTCAGGTTAGGTATCACCCGAAGGCCATCAAAGCAAAGTCACAATGCGCATGTATTAAATCAATTGAGGAGTACATTATATATCATGATGTTCGGTTTAGATGGTTGGAACCATTAGACGGTTTAGAGGAGTACACAACTAATCTCCATTATTTCTAAGTCTCCCCTTTAATCGAGAAAAGACTGACATCCAGACCTAACATCTCTGTAAATTGTCAAATTTTATCTTCCCAAGAGGCTTACTGAAAATATCAACATCATGTTCACTAGTATTACAATACATTAAAGAAATGTCATTAGACTGCATCTTTTCTCGAACAAAATGAAACCGAGTATCAACATGCTTTGTCCTTGAATGGTAAACTGAATTATTTTCCAACTTGATTGAGTTCTGATTATCAGATTTGATTATCGTAGATTTCCTTTGTTCTTCTCCAACATCTTGAAGTAGTCTTCTCAACCAAACATATTCACAACTTGTTGTACACAATGATTTATATTCTGCCTCAGTGGATGACAAAGATACAGTAGGATGCTTCTTACTGCTCTATGAAACAATCTTGGATCCAATGCCAAAGGCATAACCTGTAGTAGATCTCCGATCATCTGGATTGCCAACCCAGTCTGAATCTGAGTAACCTATCAGCTCAACATCTAATGGATCAGTATATTTAATACCATAATCAATTGTGCCTTTGAGATACATGAGTACCCCTTTTGCTTCACTCCAATGGTTTTCTAGATGTTTTTCCATAAACTCACTTAACACACTAACATAATATGCTATATCGGGTTTGGTTGTAGTGAGATAGTTCAATATTCCAACCATCTGTCTATACATTGTACCATTTACCTCCTTTGAACCATCATCATAGTAAAGTTTCATGTTCTGCTGCATTGGAACATAAAAAAAACTTTACATTGATCCATTTTAAACTTCTTAAGTACTTCTCTGACATATTTACCTTGAGACACAAAGGTTTGACGAACATTTCTCCAAACTTCAAGACCTAGGAAGTAATGTAACTCACCAATATCTTTCATTTCAAATACCCATGACATCTACTTCTTAATTCCACTAATCAATTTTTCTGAATTTTCTATAATAATTAAATCATCAACATACAAGGAAATCAATACAACATGCCCCTTTTCATCAAACTTGGTATACAGATCTGGATCACTTTTTCTCCTCATAAAACCCTGCTGAAGAAAGAAGGAATCTATCTTCTCATACCATGACCTAGATGCCTGTTTTAGTCCATACAATGCTTTATTTAATTTACACACTAAATTTTCCTGACCACTTTTCACAAACCCTCTAGTTGAGTAAGGTAAACCTCCTCCTTTAACTCACCATTCAGAAAAGAAGATTTTACATCTAATTGATGAAGCTTCCAATGGTACTTTGTAGCTAGTGCAATTAACATTCTTTTAGTGTTTAATTTAGCTATTGGTGCAAATATTTCTGCATAATGAATGCCCTCCTTCTGTGAATACCCTTTTTCCACCAATCTGGCTTTATATTTATCTATACTACCATCTGCTTTGAATTTAGGTTTGTATATCCATTTACATCCTATGGGATTTTTATCTTTAGGAAATTCATTCAATAACCAAGTTTTGTTTTGCATTATAGAGTCATATTCTTCCTCCATTGCTTTTATCCACTCTTCATGTTCATTAGCTTCATTAAAACTCATGGGTTCTATGACATTTGAAATACTACGCATCAAGGAATAATCTTTATATTTTTCAGGTGGACGAACCTGTCGTGAAGATATTCTCAATTGGATGGTGACTTCTTCTCCATTTTGTGAAGATTATTCTTCATTGCTGGATGTATCCATGTCATTGGTTGCATTTTCCTGTTGGTTATTCTCTTCTTTGACCTCTTCATCTTCAAGAAGTACATGCCATCATTCATGATTGTTGTCTTCATTATTTCCTTTTGCCTGCTCATGGAAAATTACATCTCTACTTGCAAACACTTTGTGAGTAGATGGATCAAACAATTTATGTGCTTTAAATTCTGAACAATACCCTATAAAATACAGTTTATATCTTTAACATCAATCTTATTCTTGTTCTCCTTTGGAATATGTGCAAAATATTTACACCCAAATATCCTCAAATTATTAACTGTTAGATTAGAATCATACAAGGCTTCGAAAGGAGTTTTATGATCAAGACACCTTGTTGGACTTCTATTCTTTAATTAAACAATAGTGCTAATTGCCTCAGGCCAAAAATCATTTGAGATATTCTTACCTTTAATCATACTTAGTGCACACTCCTCCCACGTTCTGTTTTTCCTTTCTCCAACTTCGTTCTGCTGTGGACTATGGGGTATTGTAAATTGTTGTACTATTCCATGATCTTTGCAATACTTGATGAAGTTCCCTAATCTGTACTCTCCCCCTTGATCCGAGCGAAGGATTTTGATGGAATTTATTGTTTGCTTCTCCACCATGTTTTTAAATTCCTTGAAGTATTCAAAACCATCACTCTTTTTTCTAAGGAAATAAACCCATGTGTATCTTGTGCAGTCATAAATAAATAACAAAAAATAATAAGCACCACCTAAGGACCTTTTCTGCATTGGTCCACAAACATCAGTATGTATAAGTTCTAATACATATTTCTTTATCCTATCAGAATTAGAGGGGAATTCATCTCTATGCATCTTTCCTAATGCACAACCTTCACAAGAAACATACTCATTCTTCAACATAGGGAATCCTTCAACCATACTTTGTTTTTGTAATAACAAAAAATCATGATAATTAATGTGACCATACCTTTGGTTCCAAAGAGTTTCTGTAGGCATAATTGCAGAATTCAATGCTTGATGATTCTTGTTGGTGACATCAAGTTTGTAAACACCTCCAACTCTGACTCATGAGGCAACAATTCTGTAATGATCCTGCAAGTCCTTCATTGTACAATGTGTCTTGAATAATTTGACCTTCAAATTCTGATCTGTAATTGTGGACACAGAAATCAAGTTTTACTTTAACCGAGGGACATACACAACATTGTGAATGTGTTTAACAGTACCATTCGAAAGTGTTATTGGAATATCTCCATATCCCTTGATCTGATAAGAATGATCATCTCCAAGATAAATATGGGCACCATTATGTGTTATTTTAAAGTTTATATACCAATTCTTATTACATGTCATGTGAATTGAAGCTCCAGAATCAAAAAATCATGTGTCAACATCATCAGTTTTAGTAGACAGTGCAACATTAGACACAAACAATCTAAGATCTTTTGAATCAAAATTCGGGTTTTCTTCTGCAAAATTTCCTGAATGTTTTCTATTTTTATTCCTAGCTTCATCATTTTTCTTCTTATAACATTCTCTGGCAAGATGCCTAGTCCTACCACAATATAAATACTTAGGTTCATCTCTATTTCATGACATGCCTTGATTTGGCTTTGGAAAATACTTCCTCTGAAATTAATTTCCTCCTTTGCCTCCTTCTCTTGGTTTCCCTTTAGGGAATCTCTTCTTTGTACATAATGCTAAGTATGAATTCCAAGGCTTCAAATTTGTGTGCCTCTCTTCTTCTTGTAGCAATATACCTGTCAATTCCTCAAAGGTAGGAGTTTTCTCTCTCGTTGCAAGGCTTGTTATAAACATTTGATAGTCCTCTAGCATTCCATTTACGGAAATTGTGACAAGATCAATGTTTGAAACTTTTTCTTTTATATCTCCTAGTTTATCTTTCATGTCTTTAATTCACCCAAGAAAAGTACTAACAGACTCATTTATATTCATTTTAATCCTTAGCAATTTACTCTTCAGAAAAAGAATATGATTTGTATTATTAGTCTCATACAAATCTTTAAGTGATTTCCAGGTTTCTTTAGAAGTCTTAGCATCTCTAATGTGAGGAATTATTTTATCTTTCACAGACATTCGTAATAATACCTTGGCTTTGTTCTCCCGCATATCCCAATCTTGGATTGTTGTCGTTGTTGCACCTACAGATGCATTGGGTCACATTTCATCTCCTTTCGTGATGGCCCATACAACATAACCTTCCATCAAGGTCTACATTTTTAATTTTCGATTGACGAAATTCGAGCCATCCAATTTATTGGATTCATCGAGATAAGTTTTAGCAAGTGGATTATCCATCTATGCAAACTCTTTTATGAAAAAACTCACAACAAATTCAAAGTAGTGATTCAAACACAAGAACAATAACTTTACCAGGGCAACGACCTGGACAATCTGGAGGAGCAACGATCTAGATGAGAGCAACGATCTTCACCAACACTTTCTCTGTCAAAACTTTCTTCCTTGGAACATGGCCCACATAACACCTTAATTATAGACTACTAAATGTTTATTCGAGGAAATAAGATTCAGTCAGAAACCCTACAATTCCAAAATTTGAATTAACATCAATGGATGGACCATTCAACAATCCACACCAAGATAGTTCTGCCCGAAACGCTTTTATTTATCTATGAAAATATCGTTTACCAATAAGCTAGCCAACAGATGTGCGAAACCATTGAAAGAGAAATCAAGCATTTCGAGTAAAATTGAATATCCATGCGAAAGATTTCAAAAATGATTTTCCAACAATGAATCGCCTTGAGATGCCTCTGTGCTCGGCTCCTCCCTCCCTAGAGCACCGATACCAAATATGGAGAATAATGAAAAGAAGCTAAGAAATACATATTCCAAAACTCCAGTAGACAAAGATACAAAAATAATAATTAATGTATTTGTCTATTTTCACCTGCCTTTGCAATGATGAATTCAAGGCGTTGTAACTTAAGCTTCCTTCTGACTTTCCGGATGAAGTCCTAGGATTCAGTGTTGAATTCTGTGGTATACGCCTTCATGTTGAGTAGGAGGATGGAATGTAAAGGTGGAGCGAACTAGCGATCCACCTCTCTCACATAACAAATCAGTGCAACTTCCTTGCTCTCAATGACGAATCCACCTCTCTCAACAAAAATGCTCTAGCGAAGAGCTCAAATCCTTCTCCTTTTTGTAGTTGGTGTTGTCAATTAAATCCCGCGGACATCTATTCAACCGATGTTTTGTAGGATTTGTTTATCACTTGCATGTCTTTCGTGGCTCCCAAACTCAATAATCTTTCAAAAACAAAATCTTTCATGGCTCTGATACCAACTTGAAAAATAGGAAGAATGAAATGGAACCTGATTCTCTCAGGTGAGGCAACACTTGGAGGCCATCAAATCAAATTCACGCCGTGCATGTATTAAATCAATTGAGGAGTACATTATCTATCATGATTTTCTCTTTAGATGGTTGGAACCATTAGACGGTTTAGAGGAGTACACAACTAATCTCCATTATTTCTAAGTGAGCCTGGACACAATCATTTATTTTATAGTAGAGTAGAGTGATTGTTGTTGTTTTGGATAATATTCTTGTTAAAGTTAAAAGCAAACATCATATTTTACCTTTGCAATTAATTTAAATTGTGAAAACTGGCGTGATTTGATTTTTGCAACAATCTCATTATTTTTTTTAAATGGAATAATATATAGGAATTTCAACATTCCTAAATTAAATTTGTAATCTTGATTCCTCTATTATTGGTATACATATCTCATTAGCATATGAGATAAATAAGTTATAATTTTATAATCCTTTACTACAGGTAATGTAAATAAATCTATGTCATTGATACACATGTGTAATGGCATGCACTCGTAGGCTTGAGATTGTAAATAAATCTCTACCCTTATACATATATGTTTAAGTGCATACATCCATAGAGTTGAGATTAATTGAAATTTCTCTTCTATTGACATTGATCTTCATATGCCATAGATATACATCCCTATAGGGGCATATTTATGTTGTATTTTACGAGATTAAGTACAAAACACATATCTATTATCACTAGATGTATGAAGTAGGAATACCCAACTTAGGAGAGGTAATTTTTGGAATAAAAATTATTTATATTATTATGGGATGATGAAATATATTTTTAGTTTTAAACCCTACACTTAAACACAACCCATTACTAAGTAGTCATTCTCTAATTCTATTGAATATGAGCTAAATAGTAAAC
>ML792288.1:272076-293271 GCA_009831015.1 Picea engelmannii | reverse complement strand
TAGAGAGAGAGAGAGAGAGAGAGAGAGAGAGAGAGAGAGAGAGAGAGAGAGAGAGAGAGATTGAACCACAGCCTGATTATTAATAACATTTGTTAAATGTTTGAATTTTGTGAAATAATGATGATATAGGTCACCATTAATGGATATTCCTTTGCTAAGTGATTTGTAGGGATTTTCATAGATTGAAGAGAGACTAGTGGAACAGAGGAAAGTGTTCAAATTCGAAACATGCACAATAGGGTGTTTAAGATTTTTATTGTTGCATAGTTTCATCATTCATAATTACATTCTAAAACATTAAATCTTATACATGGAAAAATTAATTTGTTTTTGAATAAAATTTTTATGAACGTTCTTTACCTTTTTTATCTTTACAATTGTGTAGTTTCCAATTATTTTTTCTCTTTATGTAGACAACTTTATACTTGTGTTTGTAATGGAGTTTAATTTTTTTTTTAACAAAATAAACATCAAAAATAAAATTTAAATACACTTGATTATGGATTACTTATATTTAAGTGTTTTTTTCCATTATTATTTTATTAAAGAAAATTGTATAGTCAAAATGCAAAAAATAGGAAAAAAAATTATGACAATGAGATTTGCATAGATCATACAAAATAATTTGACACTTATGGTCATGAGTAAAAGGTAAAGTGACATGCATGGAAATAAAATAATTGTCATAATTGTTTTTTTCACTTGATCAGGTATATATACAAACAATGAAAAGATCTAGAATTATGTTTGCAGTGTTTTAGAAATCATCTAGATTTTCATGAAAAAAGTTCTCAATATGATATTTCTCTATTGGTTTACTTAGTGGACTATTTTTACCTACCAAATTTATTGCACTAGTAATTACATCTCAACAATGTCAATTAAAAGTTTTGTTCCTACTATTCTCAATCTGTAATATACCAAATATAAAAAGTATGCAGAACATAAATAAAATGCTAGTAATGGCAGAATAACAACAATATAACCAGAACAATCACCACAATAGAACTGAAATGATATAAGAATAACAACATAAATAACACTTTGATTCTGAAAGCAATGTTCACGGGCCTCTTCAAGGGGGCAACCTCCAGTTGAGAAGAGCTCTATTACAATAATATCCAAGCTAGGGTTCTCATACCCTTGACTCCTATTTATACTAAATATGTCTATCAAAAGAAGAATCTAGAGGAAGATCCTTCTAGAAGCATAAGCTTCTATTAGGTCTTCTTACATCCGAATTATTCTATTTTATTGAAAGGCCTTATTAATATTGACCTTTATTACATCCAAATATATTGTTCTACCTATGTGCGGGTTAGGACCCTAACATGTCCTCCCCCTTAAAAACAACCTTGTCCTCAAGGCTTGAGATGTGGAAATTGCTACAGAATGGTAGCTGGTTCCCAAGTGGCATCTGTTGGAGTTGTATCTTTCCACCGGACTAACACTTTCTTGATGGTTCTTTGACGCAGGCGACACTCACGCTATTCCAAAATTGCTTGTGGATGTAGCCAAATGGATCCTTCTTTGGCTAACTCGGGAAGGTTGGTTTGAATTCGACACTTAGTTCCAATCACCTTCTTTAAGCATGAAACATGAAAAACATGATGTAGCTTAGAGTGATTGGGAAAAGCTAACTGATAGGCCACCTATCCCACATGATTGAGAGTTGTATAAGGACCATAGAATTTGGGTGCTAGCTTCTAACAATGCTCGGCCTTGAGGTAATTTTGCTTGCAAGGTTGCATTCAAAGAAACACCTAATCCCCTTCTGCAAATTGATGTTCAGAGCGACCTTTATTTTCTTGTTGCTTCATGTGATTCTGTGCCATGACCAAATTCTCTTTGAGGGTACGGAGAATAGCCTCTTGAACTGTAAGTGTTTGGTCAACCGCCTGAACCTTCGAGACACCAGGTAAATATGAGAGAACTGAAGGTGTCTTTTGTCCATATACTGCTTCAAAAGGAGTCACGCGTGTAGTTGTGTGGTATGAAGTGTTGTACCACCATTCATCTAGGGGTAACCATTGAGCCCATTGATTTTTCTTTTCTGAGGAAAAACACCTCAAATATGTTTCCAAACACTTATTGAACACTTCTATTTGACCATTAGTCTGGAGATGATAAGTTGTGCTAAGATGGAATTGGGTGCCTTGTAGCTTGAACAGTTCTTGCCAAAAATTGCTGGTGAAAGTTAGGTTACAATCAGAAACAATAGAATACGACATGCCATGAAGCTTGAAGACCTGATCCATGAAAAGTTGAGCGAGCAACCATGGATGCTGTAAATGGGTGCTGAAGAACACATAAATGAACATACTTGGAAAGGCGACCAACAACCACCATGATGTCTGATTTATTTCTTGATTTGGGTAAGCGTGTAATAAAATCCATAGAGATATCCCTCCAAATAGTAGGTGGAATCAGAAGCGGTTGTAGTGTGCCCAGATATTTCATTGTTTCTCCCTTGTTGCATTGAAACACATCAAATTCAGCTACAAAATTATGAATTTCTTGTTTCATGCCATCCCAAAAAAAAGAGCGTTTGAACCTGTCATAGGTTTTGGTAAACCCAGAGTGCCCAACTGTGGGTGTAGCATGAAGCTCAGAAAGTACCGTGGATTTAATTTTGGATTGTTTGATTAAATACAAACCAAATTTGTATCATGGAGCCAAGAGTACCCTGGGGAAGCTGGAGCATTGGACTACAATTGTTGGATCAACTGTGAACTTTCGGGATCGTGTAGCCATGCCTGGAAGATGGCTTGGAGCCAATCTAGTACAATGAAGGAAAGAGAAAAAATGGATCTGTAATCTTCATACTTTCAGGAAAGTGCATCCAGAACCACATTGTCTTTGAATTTTTTTAAATGATCTCATAATCATATCCAAAGAGCTTGGTCACCCATTTTTTTTGCTCCGGGGAGGAAATGCGTTGTTCCAGAAAATACTTGAGGCTTTGATGGTATGTCTTAATTTGGAAGCGTTTCCCTAATAGATAAGGGCCCCACATATCAACGACATGCAAAATAGCCAACATTTCCTTTTCATAGATTGATTTGCCCATATTGATTTCAGACAATTCCTTGTTGGTAAAGGCTAAAGGCTGACCCTCTTGCATAATGATAGCACCAAGTCCTTTCCCTGAAGCATCACATTCCAAGACAAAGGTCTTTGTGAAATCAGGAAGGCACAGGACTGGAGTGGTGCACATGGCCATCTTCAAGGTTTGAAATGCTTGAGCCACGGCTGGAGTCCAACTGAAAGAGTTATTTTTTAAGAGTGCAGTGAGAGGTGCTGCAATCTTTCCATAATTCTTAACAAACTTATGATAATAACCTATTAAGCCCAGAAATCCACACAAGCTTTTGAGAGTCTTTGGGTGAGGCCAGTCTTGCATAGATTCAATCTTTTTAGGATCCACCCTGACGACGTCCTTGCCAACCAGATGACCCAAGTACTCGACTTCTGAGGTGCCAAAAGCACATTTAGATTGTTTCATGAAAAGTTGGTGCTGAGAGAGTAGATGGAGAAATCGATTTACATGGGCAAGATGGTCTGTCCAGGTTTTGATATAGATGAGGATATCATCAAAGAAAATTAAGACAAAATGATGGAGAAAAGGATGAAAGACATGATTCATGAGGCTTCAGAAGGTGGAGGGGGCATTACACAAGCCAAAGGGCATGACCAAAAACTCATAGTGGCCCTCATGAGTTCTAAAGGAAGTCTTGGGAATGTATGCCTCTTTCATACGTATCTGGTGGTAGCCAGAACGAAGATCGAGTTTAGTAAAGAACTGGGCGCCACTCAATTAATCCAAGAGGTCATCAATGATAGGGATGGGAAATTTGTTTTTAATGGTAAGTTTGTTGAGGGCACGGAAGTCAGGACACATTCGCCAAGAACCTTCTTTCTTCATGACCATGACCATAGGAGAAGAATAGGGGCTCGTACTAGGGTGGATAACGCCTGTGTTAAGGAGTTCTTGGACCATTTTCTCAATTTCATTTTTTAGGGAAAACATGTGATGATATGAACAAATATTTGGAGGACGGCTTCTTAGTACAAGGGGAATGGAATGATCATGAACACCATGGGAAGGAGGGAGTCCCTGGGGAGTGGAAAAGACCACTTGATGTTTAGAAATGATGGATTGGAGGTCTTGTGACACCGAGGGTGTCTCTGTTGCTTGTATGGCATGGAGTTGGGAGATAACACCAGAATGACCTTTTTTGAACAGTTTTTTCATTCAATGGGAATTAATTATCTCAGGTGGACCAACGATGATGCCTTGGAACTTATATTGTTGGCCCTCCTGGTCGAATTGCATGGTTAATTCCTTAAAATCCATGAGAATGAGACCCAAAGTCTTTAGCGAGTCTGCACCCAACACAATGTCACAACTGGCCATGTCGATAGAAAACATATGAGATTTGAGGTGGTAGTCACCAATTTGGAGACACACATTTTCACAACGCCCTTCACATTTCATGGAGCCACCATTGGAAATCATGATTTGGAAATTATTGACGGCATGGATGTAACAATGAGTTTTTTGGGCAATGCGACGACGAATAAAATTATGGGTGCTTCCACTATCAACCAAAATGATGACCTTCCTATGCTTGATGTAATTGATGAGCTTGACGGTTTGGGGATCAGAGAAGCCAGTGAGAGAATTTAGGGAAATGACCGGTTCTACTTCAGGAGGATCTGAGGGAGGGGTTATGTTAGTGGTTTTAGGTGACTCAGACATAAGGGGAGTTTCAACATCCTCTTCCGAAATATCCTCTGAGATGGACATAAAAAGATTTTGTTCCTTACACTTGTGGCCCAGGAAATATTTTTCATCACAATTATAACAAAGGCCTTTGAGTTGGCGTTCAACCATTTCAGCCCTAGTCAATTTTTGGATCTTTAGTGGAGCGGAGGGAGTAGTGGGATTTACTGGTTTAGTGCGAGGGATAAAGGAGGGTTTCCGGTTTTGAGAAGATACAACCTGTTGTGCTTCTTTATCTCTTTTAGTAGCCTCCACCCAACTCTGAGGCCGAGCCATGAGGACATGGGCCCGAATCTCATCCTTGATGCCACTAATAAAACACTCTCGAAAAAAGGCATCAGACATGCCCTTTGTCCGAAAATCCAGGCGCTCAAAAGCAGCTATAAAGTCTTCCACTTTTCCTGATTGTTTGAACTTTGTCAAACGACCCAAATGGTTGGTTTCAGTGTCAAAGCATTCATAAAGCTCTGCCAAAAATTGTGTCCAAGCAATATACCCTTGATGGGAAGTTTTTCTCCATTGCCACCATTGCCAACATTTTTGATCTAGATGGAGAATACCGTACCGGAGTTTGGCCAAGTCATCTATAATGCCGTATAAAGAGAAATAATGTTCCATTTGGGTTACCCAACCATTGGGATCTGAGCCATCAAATTTGGTCACATCCACCCGTGGAAGACATAGGTCACGTTGAAAGTGATGGTGATGAAAGTTAGAGGAATGTTCAGCTTTAGTATCTGAAGGTGGGTTAGATAAAGGGTTATCTGTAGGGATATGCATCTTGGTGCAGAGCATCAAAACGACAGATTCAAGCTGGGTAGTCAGGTTTTATTTGATTTCCTCCATTGAGGACTGCATGTATGTATTGAGGGTGGAAACATTGGCACTGAGTTGTTTTACTTCTTGTTGGATCTCGGTGAAATTAGATTGCAAGGTATTGAAGCGAGCTTCCAGGTCTTGGCTACGGGTATGGGCCATGATGACAAGGAAACCGAAATGGGGCGGGTGGGGTCAAAAATTTTGCTGAAAAATGATATGTATGAATGTGATAAGGGGGAAGAGATGAATCCAATGGAATAGGTCTCAAATAATGGTGCAAAAATTTTCAGGTTTTTTTTTTTTTTTTCCTCTTTTNTTTTAACACTTGTGGAGTTATACTCCGGTCTGAAGAATACTACAGTAATGAAATGCCCAAATGCTTAACCATGAAGAAATGTGTAGTTATTTGGCAACCTGAACACAGTTGTGCGACAAGAGATCTTGTCTGTTTTAATTTGTTAATGTTTCTGTCCCCAAGGGTTAGGTATTCAAGGCTTCTACAGACAAGGGTTTTCCCTGTGCTATAGCTCTCTAATATACGTCCAGGGTCAAACAGTAGTACTCGGCCCAATATCTCAGGGCACTAACTAAGGAGGATAGATCGTACCCTTAGCCGTACTACCTGACTACCCAAGTACTAGAGAGTATCTTCCCGAGTGTTGTTCTTGGTGACACTATAACAATCAGGCGACCGGTCGGTTTATCTAAAGAGGGATTTAGGTAATCTAGGCCGATCTGTACACAGGTGTTGTTTGATGCACTACGACTCGAAGGGTTACCAACAGGGGTTACAAGGGTGTCCAACATATGTGCTCTTAAGTACCACTTATATTTCCTGTGTGTATGAATCCCCCAACCGCGGGTTTATGCGCGTAACGACAGATCTTTGTGGCTTAAAGACGTTGGGATACGTCTCTACCCTGAAAAAAGAATTTAACCCACACTTTTTGCCAAGGAAAGTGCTCTCATACCACTTGTAATATACCAGATATAAAAAGTATGCAGAACATAAATAAAATGTTAGTAATGGCAGAATAACAACAATATAACCAAAACAATCACCACAATAGCACTGAAATGATATAAGAATAACAACATAAATTGCACTTTGATTCTGAAAGCAATGTTCATGGGCCTCTTCAAGGGGGCAACCTCCAGTTGAGCAGAGCTCTATTACAATAATATCCAAGCTAGGGTTCTCATACCCTCGACTCCTATTTATACTAAATATGTCTATCAAAAGAAACATCTAGAGGAAGATCCTTCTAGAAACGGAAGCTTCTATTAAGTCTTCTTACATCCGACTTATTCTATTTTATTGAAAAACCTTATTAATATTGACCTTTATTACATCCCAATATATTGTTCTACCTATGTGCGGGTTAGGACCCTAGCACAATCACAATAGTTATAAAACATCCTAAACAATGTTTATAACACTATATAATTATTAAAACAATAGCTTTGAAGATCATTCAAATTTTATATTCTAAATTTCAAAATATGTTATCATTATATATTATCACTATATTGAAAATTATTAATGGTTAAACATTTACATTAATAAGAAATTAAAAATAAAATACAAATGATGATATATTATAAACTTTATAAATAAATATGACAAAAGCACTAAACATAAAACTTTAAATAAATTATGTAACTTAATGAATCAACTTAATAAAACATATAAATTTTGATATTACAAATGTTGTAAACACCACTAAAAATATAAATACAGTACAAACACATCAAATTTAATAATTCTTCATTTTATAGCTTACATAATTTCTTTATAAATTAAAAATTATATTCTACTTTAATATCCGTTTCCAACATGAAAATTATCACCATTTTTTTTAGTATCTACATGGAAATTACATCAGCTTCTTGGTGTAGACAACACGTACGAGTGTCACCATATTCTTCTCCTTCAAATCTGCATTGCTGAGAAATTAAAAATGAAATGCAAGTAATAATATATTATAAAATTTATAAATAAATACGTTAACATTATACTGAAACAAACGAGTCCACGGCGGTCGTGCTCCCGCAGCGGCTAGGGTTTCCCTAGCCCCCGACGTCCTTGGTGCTCAGGTGAAGCCGAGTGCAGTTCTGAAGCACGCATATTTCTTTAGCTCAGCACGGTGGTTGTTGTTTGGTCCAGTTCTGACGAAGCTGACCCTCTAGATCTAGTTCTTCGATTTCTTGTATTCAACCTTCGTTCAGATTATTTGATGTGGGGGAGATTTCTCTGTGCTCTCGTGCAGGTTGGAACTGATTTTTGAGCTTTGTTGGGCGGGCTCCCTATCTGTTGGAATTTTCTCCATGTGCGGGCCTTCTACCTCAGATGAGAAAGCTTTTTCTTTTTTGGTCAAATCGTCTGGAGCAGCTGGTCAGTAATGTTATGAGAAAAGTGGAGTTGTCAAAAGAGCATAATCCATCTCCAATGTGGCCATGAAGTTTACTATGGCAAAAAAACTATTTATGAAGGAGAAAGGTTAAGTAGGTAAGTTTATATGTCTTTGGCCTAATCATAGATTTGTCTTTGGAGGAATGGATTTCCAAGAGCTGGGTTGTTTGTTTCAAGTCTTGTTTGCTTGCTTGTTTGTAAAATTTGTTTGCTTGTTTGTAAAATTTATAGTGGAAAATATTTTTATGTGTTTTTATTTAATAACAAAGAAGATAGGGACCTCATCTTCAAATCTGGTCCCTACTTCATGGGTTCTAAGGGGAATGTTTCTTTTTCACTCAACTTTGGATTTTAATTTACAGGAAATTTTTGTTTCTCCTGTATGGATCACACTATGACACCTCTCCATTATTTTTTGCGGGTGAATAGTCTCTTAAAGCTATTGGAGGCAAGTCGGGTTTTTTATTGCTCATGATGAGCCAAAGTGTAATATTTTCACATGCACCAGAATATGGGTGGAAATGGATTTTGAAAAGGAATTTCTAGAGGTGTTTGAAGTCGATTTTGAGGGATGTAGTCATCTTCAAGCTCTTGATTGTAAGTAGATTTGTTTCAAATATATCTCTTTCCAGTAGTATGGGCATTTAGCTAAACGTTGTCTAAGAATTCAAGAAACTCAAACATCTTCTAAACCCACTCCAACTCCTCATGAGAAAGATTTTTTCAAACAAGTTTCAAGAAAGCATAAGAAACAAGATCCCTCCTGGACTCAGCCTAATAATAAGCCTCAGTCACAACCATTGATCCAGGTGGATATCTGTGGCCACCCACCTTGTCCAACTCGCTCAAAACAATTTTCTGGCAATTTTGGCAATTTACCATTTTTAGTAGTTTTTAACTTCCAGGGCCATTTTGAGGGTCTAAATGAAGGTTTTTCAGGATCGATATTCTCAATGATATTAGAAGGCCCTAATTGAGCCCCCAAAATGAATCTCCTCGACGATACCTTTCCAACAGGATATTGTGCACCTAAAACGGAGATCGTATGCAAAAGTTATGACCCCGGGAAGTTGATGTACTAACTTACCCAAATGGGGCCCACATGACTTTTGGCGCTTCATCTCCTAGGGTTAGGTTTTTTGATGTATAGGGTTTTTGACATTATTGTTTATTGTAAAAAGGCCTTCAACACCTCATTGTAATCATCTTCTTGCAAATGAGCGCAGTCGTCACATCTCTTCTCAGAGATAAGCCACCACCATTCCAACAAGCTTGTTTTCCGTTGCATTTTACAATTTCAGCTTATTTCTTTATTGAATAGAAAACCAGTTTTACTGTATCTTTGTTATTCTGTGTTAAGCATTTTTTAATAATCTGTATTCATTTCGTTCTGCTCATAAAATATGGATCAGTGGTATTAGAGTGGTCTGCTCCTTTTCATCTTAAAGCATGTCCCCAACGAAGGTCAGGATACAAAGAATTGGGTCTCGAGCTTGTTTCTCTTGAGGATAAAATTTCTCGCACACCCAAGCGAACTCTCATGAAAGGAGAAAAGAAAGATGACGGGACAAGAGATCCTTTCAAAATGTTGCTTGAGGAAGCCTTCACACAACATAGGAACAAGATGATGGATAGTTTCGTGCATATCCTTCGGCGGGTACCAACAGGCGATACATCTTCTTCGAACGGAGGCGACGCCCCCTTCAAGATACAAATAAACTTCGATATTCCTATATTTGAAGGTCAGATAGACACATATGCTATAGACAAGTGGTTGAATCTACTAGAAGGGTATTTTTCTGTCCATAACTTTTCAAATAGAGAAAATATTACTTTTGCACTCCTCAAAGTCGTTCCCCATGTCAAATATTGGTGGGAAAATTTTTGTGAGCAAAAGGAAACAGAGGAACCCTCATTATTTACAATCGCAGCCACCCGGGAATCCTTTAGGGATACTATTAAAGAACAATAATACCTTGTCAGAAGTTATGATGACTTGTATACCAAATGGACGACACTGCGACAAGAAAGAGACTAAGCAGTGCCAGAGTTCACAAATATCTTCCATACCTTGCTCACCAAGCTGGGTATCAAAGATTCAGAGTGACATCTAGTGCTAAAGTATCATAGTGCTCTGCATAGATACATCCAGATCGAAATGGAATTTTTGGACATTTCGTCCTTCGACGCGACCTACCGATATGCCATGAAAATTGAGCAGAAGCTCAAACAAAAGACGTGGCAATTTGGGCCTAGGAACCCCTCACAGCAAAAGCTAGGAAGGGGTGGCCCCAACCCACAAAACAAAAAACAGAGCGAATATGGACAATATCAGGACAACCAGTCCAAGTCGTAAGCAAAGAAGGACACCAGAAAGACAAAGAAAGATACTGAGAAGTGGTGCGACTTCCACAAGAGCACTTGGCATAGCACTACTGACTGCCGCTCAAAGAAGTCGATGGTGGGCAAAGTGAAAGCCTCTAAATCAGACGCGGGTTCTGACTCTGAGTTAGAACTAGAAAGGGGAAAACAAATCATTGAAGTGGAACCCAGTGCCACCGTTGCCACCACCAATGTCCAGCCTGGTGAACCAAATGAGCCAGAAAAAGGCGAGTGCCTCTTCCATTCACATATGTGGGTAAAAGGCACCCCTCTGCACTTCATCGTTGATAGCGGTAGCCAGAAGAACCTCATCTCAGCAGAGGTCATCAAGCAGTTGTCCCTACCGACAACGCTGCACCCACAACCCTACACCTTTGGATGGCTCCGCCAAGGAAACGATCTTTGCGTCAGTCAATAGTTTCGACTGTTGTACGACATCAAGCCCTTCAAAGACAAGGTATTGTGTGATGTTGCTCCTCTCAAAGTTTGTAATTTTCTTTTGGGCCAACCTTATTTATGGAAACATCATTCTGTATATGAGTCTAGGAATCGGAGTGTTATTATTACTTTGAACAAGAAATTGTACAGGATACTTGAGGCAGTCCCTCCTAGTGATATTTCCTTGATCTCTTCCAAGCAATGCAGGAAGGTCATCTCTCAGACCGAGAAATTTGTCTTCTTCGTGATTCGCTCTCAGAGTGAGTGAAAGATCACAGCCACATCCAGGGCCTTTGTGGCTAATCTCTCCACACAACATAAGCAAGTGGATAAGGTCATGGAAGAATACTTAGATATATTCTCCTCTCCTACCAGGGTACCTCTACACTACTAGGTCAAGCATCCCATCGATCTAACCCTAGGCCCACCACTAACCAATGGGCCATTCTACCACCACTCTTTGTTAGAAAACGAGGAGATCAAGAGGCAGATCCAAGAACTGCTTCACAAAGGGCACATACGTCCCAGCTCATCACCTTGTGGGAACCCAATCATACTGGTGCAAAACAAAGATGGGACCTGACAACTTTGCATTGATTATCGGGCCCTAAATAAAATTACAGTCTGAAACCGATACCCGCTTCCTCGAATCGATGACCTCCTTGATCAGCTTACAGGGGCCAAATACTTCAGTAAGATTTATCTAAAGTCTGGCTACCACCAGGTCCCAATAGAACAGAGAGATGTATGGAAGACCACCTTTAAGTCAAAAGAAGGCCTTTTTGAATGGCTGGTCATGCCCTTTGGATGCTCCAACAACATTTATGAGGATGATGGACGATATCTTATGACCTTTCAACAATAATTTTGTAGTGGTGTATTTGTATGACATCCTCATATACAACAAGACTTGGGTGGAACATTTGCAGCATATTTAGCAAGTTCTGCACACCCTGCGGCAGCACAAACTATATGCAAACTTGGAAAAATGCTCCTTTGGCATGGACGAGGTTTATTAATTAGGATACATCATTGATCAACATGGTGTGCATGTGAATCCAGCCATCCAGGTCATCCGTGACTGGCCAGTCCCAACCACACTCACTGAACTTCGAAGCTTCTTGGGCCTCACCAATTTCTATCATAGGTTCGTGTTGGGATTCTCTCATATCGCATGGGCCCTTAACAAGTAACCAGGGGTGGCGGTAAGGAAAAATTTATGTGGGGCCTGCCCCAACAACAAGCCTTCGATGATTTGAAGAAGCGTTTTTGCTCATCCCTAGTACTTTCATTATCGGACCTGCAACATCCCTTTGAGATCAAGATAGATTCTTCAAACTATGTCGTGGGCATCGTTATCACTCAACATGGACACCCCGTTGCATATCATAGTGAGACACTATCATATGTTGTCCATAAGTACCCTACTTACGACAAATAAATGTACTCCATTGTGCAAGCTTGCCGTTAGTGGAGACATTATATTCTTGGGAAGGAGACAGTCATCCACACTGATCACAATCCACTATAGTTTATGTAGACACAAGGAAAATTGCAAAATGACCACCAATAGAAGTGGTCCACATACTTACAACTGTTCCACCTCAACATCAAGTATAAAACAGGAAGTACCAACCGAGTTGCTAATTTCCTCAGCCGACCTCTAGTCGTGACACTCACCATGGTGCTAGACTCTTGCGGCCTTGAGACGTCCATATGGCCCCACTTCTATAAGACAGACCTTGAATTCTCCACCACCTCCCAAATGTTGGGCGCCAACTCAGTGGTCGCTAATTTCCATCTTCAAGATGGGTTATTGTGTCATTTGGGCCATCTCTGTGTTCCATCAAGTGAGTCCACGAAGCTGATTTGGGAAGCTCACTACAGTTGGGTGGAAGGACACTTTGGCATCGAACAGACAGTGGAAGTGCTGCAAAAACATTTCTACTGGTCGAAACTTCGACATGATGTCAGAAAGTATATCCGGTCTTGTACTGTCTGCGCTATTGCCAAACTGGCCACTAAGAAACAGGGCCTATACACCCCTTTGCCTACTCCTAACAGGTCGTGGGAATCCATATCAATGGAATACATGTTGGGCCTCCCATCCACCAAGAGGGGAAATGACTGTGTTTTTGTGGTTGTTGATCGCTTTTCCAAAATGACGATTCTAGCCGCCTATAAGAAGAACATCACAACAGAAGCCACTGCCAAGATCTTCTTTGAATGAGTATGGGTACATTTTGGGATACCACAAACCATTATCTCATATCATGACAATCAGTTCCTCAACACATTCTAGTTGATCCTTTGGTCACTGCTGGATACCAAGCTCACCAAATCCACTACCTTCCATCCCCAGACAGATGGCCAAACTGAGGTCATCAATCAAATGATCGTACATATCCTACGCATGTACAATTAAAAACACCCCCGCACATGGGATGAGAGTCTTCCCTATGTCCAACATTGATCCAGGTGGATATCGGTGGCCACCCACCTTTTTTGACTGGCTCAAAACAATTTTCTAGCAATTTTGGCAATTTACTATTTTTAGCAATTTTTAACTTCCGGGACCATTTTGAGGGCCCAAATGAAGGTTTTCAAATATATAAGTTCTCAATGATAGTCAAAGGCATGATTGAGCCCCCAAAATGAATCTCCTCGACAATACCTTTCCAACGAGCTATCACACGCCTAAAACGAATATTGTATGCAAAAGTTACGACCCTGGGAAGTTGATGTACTCACTTACCCAAACGAGGCCCTCATGAATTTTGGTGCTTTATTTCCTAGGGTTAGGTTTTTGGATGTCTAGGGTTTTTGACATTCCTGTTTATTGTAAAACGGTCTTCAGAGCCTCATTGTAACCATCTTCTTGCAAATGCGAGTAGCCGTCACATCTCTTCTCATAGATAAGCTGCCACCATTCTAGTGAGTTTTTCACTCTGTATTTTTACAGTCTCTGTACATTTCTTTCATTAATAGAAATCGTGTATTATTGTATATTTGTGTTTATGGTTGCATCTCTGATACATTTCTGTTATATTATTGGATATACACGATATCTCTGTGCATTTCTTTATTATATCTCTACTCTCAATTCGTGCCGAAAATAATCTGGATCAGTGGTATCAGAGTAGGCTGCTCTTGATCGTTTTTTCAGTGCATGTCCCTGATGAGATCTGAGTATAGCAATTTGGGTCTCGAGCTTGTTTCTCTTGAATACAATCACTCTCGCACACCCCATAAACCCTCAATGGCAGAAGGAAAGAAAAACGACGGAGAAGACAATCCTATCAATCTGTTTCTTGAGCAAGCTCTCACGCGACAAAGGGACAAAATGATGGAGAATTTTTCCCACATCCTTCAGCGCCTACCGATAGCATCAGATGCATCTTCATCAAGAGGCCACTTTGGAGGCACCTCGCCTTTCAAGGTACAGGTTAATTTTGATATTCCTTTATTTGAAGGACAGATAGATGAAGAAGCCCTAGAAAAATGGTTAACTCTGGTAGAAGGTTATTTCTCTGTTCAAAATTTTTTTGACAAAGAAAAGATCACCTTCACACTCCTTAAAGCTCTCCCTCATGTCAAATAGTGGTGGGAAACTTACTGGGAGCAAAGTTCCACATAGGAGTCTAGAATATATGGGGTCGATCCCACTTGGGATTTTTTTGTGGATATGGTAAAGGAACATTATTACCTTGTTGGCAACTATGAGGACCAGTACATGAGATGGACCACACTGCAGAAAGAGAGGGGCCAAAAAGTTCTAGAGTTCACCAATACCTTCCATACCTTGCGCACCAAGCTAGGTATCAAAGAATCCGAGAAACATTTGGTTCTGAAATACCGTGGGGCTCTACACAGATACATCTAGACTGAAATGGATTTTCTAGACATCTCATCACTCGGTGCTACTTATCGATATGCTGTTAAAATTGAGCAAAAATTTAAGCACCAGAACAAACAGGAGTTTAGGTCTACAAATCCGCAACAACCAAAGTATGACAAAGATGGCCCTAACAAACAGTCTCCTGAAAACCAATCCAAGACATGGGAAAAGAAGGGTCATGGGAAGACAAAGAAGGACATCGAAAAATGGTGTGAGTTCTACAAAAGACCCTGGCACAACACCGATGAATGTTTCTCAAAACAGTCATTAGTGGCCAAGATCAAAGATAAAGAGCCAAACCCTGATTCTGAATCTGATTCTGAAAATAATGGTAAAGGATAGATCATTGACGCGGACCCCACTGCTATTATCGCGACCACATCAATTCAACCAGAAGAACCAACAGATCCTGAAGAGGGGGAGGGCCTTTTCCATTCACAAATGTGGGTGAAGGGGACCCCGTTGCATTTTATTGTTGATAGAGGAAGACAGAAGAACCTCATCTCAGCAAAGGTCGTCAAACAGTTGGGATTGTCGACAACACCACACCCGCAACCATACAACATCGGGTGGCTTTGCCAAGGATGAGATCTCTGTGTCAGCCAACAATGTTGATTTTCATACGGCATCCAACCCTTCAAGGATGAGGTATTATGTGATGTTTCCCCACTGGATGTCTGTGATGTTTTCTTGGGCCAACCATATATGTGGAAGTGCCATGTTGTTTATGAGTCTCGACCTCGTAGTGCCATTGTTTCTCTGGGGGGTCATCTCTATAGAATACCAGAGGTAGTTCCAACTACTGTTCCACCTAAAAAGTTCCGCAAGGTAGTATCTCATACTGCAAAATTTATCTTCTTCACAATCTATTCAAAAGGAGAATAGAAGGACACTGCAACCACTACAGTCTCGCCCCAAGCACCTTCTATCAAACAGAAGAAAGTTGACAAGGTTGCAGCAAAGCGCAAAGATTCCTTCTGCACATCATCCTCTCATGTAGCCCAACTTGTTGAATGGCCTCAGCCTCAACAGGTTCGTGACAAAATTCCACAAATTGAGCAGCGTGGCGTCTCCAACAAGGAAAGCAACTTACCAAGATGCAGATTCAACAAACGTTTTTCCCTCTCCCATGGGAACTCAATGCAATGGATACCATTGCTTCCTAAGGAGGGAGGATTGATCCAGGTGGATATCAGTGGCCACCCACCTTTTCCGACTGGCTCAAAACAGTTCTCTGGCAATTTTGGCAATTTACTAATTTTAGCAGTTTTTAACTTCTGGGGCCATTTTAAGGTCCCAAATGAAGGTTTTTCAAGATAAAGGTTCTCAATTATATTCGAAGGCATGATTGAGCCCCCAAATGAATCTCCTTGACAATACCTTTCCAACGAGCTATCACACGCCTAAAATGGAGATCGTATGTAAAAGTTACGACCCTGGGAAGTTGATGTACTCACTTACCCAAACGGGGCCCACATGACTTTTGGCGCTTCATCTCCTAGGGTTAGGTTTTTGGATTTCTAGGGTTTTTGGCATTCCTTTTTATTGTAGAAAGGCCTTCGGAGCCTCATTGTAACCATCTTCTTGTGAATGTGTGTAGCCGTCACATCTCTTCTCATAGATAAGATACCACCATTCTAGCGAGTCTTTCACTCTATATTTTTACAGTCTCTGTACATTTCTTTCATTAATAGAAATCATGTATTTATGTATATCTGTGTTTATGGTTGCATCTCTGATACATTTTTGTTATATTATTGGATATACACGATATCTCTGTGCATTTATTTATTATATCTCCGCTCTCATTTCGTGCCGAAAATAATCCAGATCAAACATAGCTACAACCGAGCCCTGCATAGCTCAACTAGCCACAACCCCTTTCAAGTGGGGTTGGGATTCCAACCATTGGGCCCCATGGATGTTGCACTACCCCTGGTGACCTCCTCGGTCGACTCATCCCCTGCTCCACCAGAAGCTGACAAAGCCACCTGGTTCATTGACCGGATCCAGCACATCCGCCAACAGGTTCTGGATATTCTACAAATGTCTAATGCCAAGTACAAGCAATGCCATGATCAACATCGAGTGCCACATAAGTTTCAGGTGGGAGACAAAGTTTGGTTGCACTTACAGAAAAAAACACCTTAAAGGGCCCCATCAGAAGCTTCGCCCACTCTGTTATGGGTCATACACCATCACCAAGGTTGTGGGTGACAATTATTTTGAGCTCAACATTCCCCCTTTCCTTGGCTTGCACCTAGTCTTCAACGTGGCTCTTCTTCAGCCATATTTCCCACCATTATTGGACACCTCCGAGATAGCAGAGCAGTTGAAACCACTAGAGCTCAACCCTAACTACATGCAATAGGTATCCAATGATCATATTGTGGACACACAAATCAAGGGCACTCGATAGAAAAGGTTCCATCTTTATCGATTTGTCAAAGCAGGGTAGCTTCTGCACCAAGGCAAGTGGCTCACCCAGGGCCAAATTCAGCAGACATTTCCTCATATAATGGGGGAAATCAATGAAATGGATACCATTGCTTCCTAAGGAGGGAGGATTGATCCAAGTGGATATCGCTGGCCACCCACATTCTCAAACTCACTCAAAATAGTTTTCTGGCAATTTTGGCAATTTACCATTTTTAGCAGTTTTTAACTTTCGAGGCCATTTTCAGGGCCTAAATGAAGGTTTTTTAGGATAAAGATTTTCATTGACAGCCAAAGGCTCTAATTGAGCCACCAAAATTAATATCCTCGATGATACCTTTCCAACGGGTTATCGTGCTCCTAAAACAAAGATCATATGCAAAAGTTACGACCCCGGGAAGTTGATGTACTAACTTACCCAAACGAGGCCCACATGAATTTTGGCACTTCATCCCCTAGGGTTAGGTTTTTGGATGTATAGGGTTTTTTACATTCTTGTTTATTGTAAAAAGGCCTTCAGAGCCTCATTGTAATCACCTTCTTGTGAATGAGTGCAGCCATCACATCTCTTCTCAGAGATAAGCCACCACCATTCCAACAAGCTTGTTTTCCGCTACATTTTACAATTTCATATTATTTCTTTATTGAATAGAAAACAAATTTTACTGCATCTCTGTTATTCTGTGTTAAGCATTTTTTAATAATCTTTATTCATTTCGTTATGCTCATAAAATCTAGATCAACCATGTAATCTTTCTCATGTAACAGATTTGAAGTTCTAGAAACTCAAGAAGAAGAGAAAGAGGAACTATTTGAGAAAGATTCCCTCTAGTTGAAAAATAATAGCTCAAATGGAAAATCTGGGCCATCAACAAAGGGATGGAAGGAAACATAGAAATCATCTCCAAATAATAGGATGATACCTCAATTGAGGTATGTGCAACTTCACGAGTCAAGGAATTAGTACCAGAGAGAGTGGTAACCTCCAAATAATACGATGATACCTCAATTGAGGTATGTGAAACTTCACAAGTGAAGGAATTAGTACCAGAAAGAGTGGTAACTGGGCCGAACAACAAGGATGAGACTTCATTCTGGGTTTTGACAATTCGTCAAGAAAAGGCTCAAGTTTTAGATGTGGAGGAGTTTGAAAAAGAAAGGAAGGAAAATAATAATATCCCTAATGTCTCTAAATCTCCTTCCTTTGCAAAAGTACTAAAGAATGATTCATGTCCTTCTTATGTGTTAAAGAGAGCATAGAAAAGAAGAACCATAATCAAGTATCTCGTAGTGTATAAATGATTTCTCTTTGTATCTTTGTTGTTATGTTTGCTTCAACCTTTTATTAATATAAATTTTAAAAACAAAATTATAAATAAATACTAAAAATCATTGAACATAAAATTTAAAAATAATTAAGCACAACTTATTAAATCAATTTTAAAAAACATATAACCTTTATATTAAAAATGTGGTAAATCACCAAAAAAAAAACATAAATACATTACAAACAAGTCAAATTTAATAAAAAAATGTATTTTACTCGAACAAGAAAATTATCAACACTTTCTTAGTATCCAAAATAAAATTATCATCAACTAACACATGATTGTCACCATATTTTGTTATTACTATTCAACTACGCTGAATCATATTTTCTCCAAGATAGCTATAATCCAAATGGGATATAACACTCTCAACTGGAGACAATGGAACTCCTCCACTGGAAAGCTAGAGAAGAGGTCCCTCCTGCTAGGGTTCTCCAACCCCACACATGAGACGAATTGGATGGCTAGTCTTCTAGTTATATTCATTGGTATTGGCCAACCTAAAACAAAATCTTCAAATTTAGGGTTGTTTGCATTAATGAAGTGACTACATCCAGAGGATTTTTCTGTAAAAGATTAAACAGAGACAAAATTGATGCAACAAACCACACTATTGATGTGTATTCTATTAATATGAACATGTACAATTACAAAATATGGTTACAAAAAGTTATGGAGTTACCAACTCCTATAATGGTAAACTAACTAATTGACTAGTTACGTAAGGATGTAATATTTTTTCTTAACAGTCCCCCTTAATTACATCTGCTAAAAAACTATCACTATAAATATCACCAACTACCAATGAATTACTATCACCAACTACCAATGCATTAGACTCCCCATTAAAGATAACTTGGTCCCACATTTTGAGATTAAAATCTCATACTTTTCCCATGTTAATTAAAGATTCAAATTCTCTGATTCAAGTGGAATTAATACCACATTCTTCCCATGGACAACGCCTCAAGATGCTCGAAACTAGGGACACACTACATGATCACATACTGATCTATGTAGGCTTGACTCAATCAAGGCTTACAAAACATGAGGAACACCTCTTTCTTATAGCAAAGCTTACAACATGGACCAAAAACCTTAGACCAAAAAGCTTATTGTAATGTCTATTGGGGTGTCAGGTACAACCGAACATGTACCCCTAATTACAACATTTCATATATCATGGTAGTCATCTAATTTTTTTATTCTTGTATTTTCTAGTGACTGGAAAAACCAAAATTATGTTGCATTCAATTGTTGTTCTCTTCTCCACTTTTTCTTTATGCCTCTTCCCTATATGCGTATCTTCCTTCTTCACAGCTTCTTGGCTTCTCCTTCAATCTTCACAACTTTCTCCTTCAATCTTTGTAGTTTCTCGTTCGATCCTTTCTTTCTCAGGATGAGGTTTTCTCCATGTAGATTTTACTACTCAATAATGTTGAAATGTTGTCCACAAAATGGCTCAGCATCAACGATACTTGCTCTTCAACAATAGAAGAGGAAATACTCTTTTCTTGCGGCTTCTTCTCCCTGGAAGCCTCGATCTTCGATTTTTGCTTCATGGCGACTCTTCTTGATCTATCAACTTTGCTAACCTGGTTGGGATCTGCTTCTTCAGTTCATTGAACTTGCTTCTCTCTTTGCAAATTTCTTTATAAATTCCAAAATAAATCGCATTACCATGCTTTTTCCTCTTGAATTTACATTTGTCTTAGATTTCCATATTCTCATGTCATTTCATTTGTTAGAGTAGCTAATTATAATAAAATAACTACATCTGTATTGAGTTAGCTAAACTCAATACCCTTTTACATTTCCAATGCCAAGACTTACGAAGATTACATAAAAAAAAATATTTCCATCAATATATTTGCATAAATTTTTTTAAAGACTCCACTCACATTTAAAAAAACAAATCTTGAGCTATTCGTCAATATCCACAAAGGTTCTTTTAAAAATAAATAAAACATTTCTTGATGAAATGCCAAAAATAAATCGTACTTCATCTTTAAAAATTAAAAATAAACCTCACTTAGCCTATCTTCATGAGATTGTCGATTTCTAGATTTCTCTAGTAGCTAAGAAACACTTCCACAAAATCCTCTTTTAATTAGGGTTTCTTTGTGGATCCTCACAAATTGAATGGACGACTCAAATGCTCTTAATCATCTCCATTAACTACAATATTGACTGATCTATGCACCTTTGGACAACAGATCCATGCCCCTGACCATATTTTAAATCAGTTCTCATAATCGGGCCTTCTAACATTGATACATACTCCTAATCACCATTACAACAGTATACACAAATGCAAATTCTGACGAGGAATTTTTGTTTCTCCTGTATGGATCACACTATGACACCTCTCCATTTTTTTTTGGGTGAATAGTCTCTTAAAGATATTGGAGGCAAGTTGGGTTGTTTTATTGCTCATGCTGAGCCAAAGTGTAATATTTTCACATGCACCAAAATATGCATGGAAATGGATTTTGAAAAGGAATTGTTAGAGGCGTTTGAACTCAATTTGGAGGGATGTAGTCATCTTCAAGCCCTTGATTGTGAGTAGATTTCTGTCAAATATAACTCTTTCTAGAAGTATGGACATTTAGCTAAAATTTGTCTAATAATTCAAGAAACTTAGAGATCTTCTAAGCCCACTCCAACTCCTCATGAGAAATAGTCTTTCAAACAA
>ML792288.1:249793-260443 GCA_009831015.1 Picea engelmannii | reverse complement strand
CTACCAGCGCCTTAGCTAGTTTATTTACATTCTGTCTGTAAGCATTTTTCAGTCATTAATGAAATGAAGTCTTATTTCCGCTGCATCTCTGCGTTTATGTGTATTTCTGTATTTCATTGTGTTCCTACATAAATCCGGATCAGCTACTACGCGGAAAAACACTTCTAGAACACATTATGCATTCTAATGAACTTAAAACACTTAATTACAGTTAAACACATAATTACTGCTAGCATTTCAGAGTTAATGGAAATAACAATAATTCATATGCACAACAAAGTACGTGATAACATTGCAAGAATCACAGGTATGCAATTTAATTAATTATAGAATTGCAAAACATAGTGACACTTATCTTTGAAACTGTCACGCACCACCAACTGCGTGTAGACCTTCCACGAACCTCTCATCCTTAGACCATGCTACTCATCACTCTCAGCAGTAGGTCACCCCCGAGTTGGGACTAAGCTCCACCGGTTAAGGAATCCTATGCTAGATAAGGTTTACAGGAAGAATACACGTAAAAGAAGGAGGATTCTCTCCCAACAACCACTTATGCCCATTGCCCATAGACTCTCCTTCCCCACATGCCTGTCCCACCCCAGGAGTATACACCGTCTCTGTCACCTAAACAATTCTTCGGTGATTAACCTCCCTTGCCTTTGGCTTCAACAATAGACCAGATCGGAAATCTCTGAGCTCTGTGGCAGCTACAGGGTTCCTTCCAGGAGCTCTCTCCTTCCTTTGTGCACTCTCTCACCTGGAGAGAGTCGCTCACAGGCTTGGTAAAACCTGCCTCTTCAACAACAATCACCTCCCTCACCTGGAGAGAGGTTACACACAGGTCATACAACCGGTTTCCTTAATCTCATTCCCGTACAAAGAAAAAAAACAACAAGGCTCAACAACAAACATACAACAACAACAAACCACACCCAGCCAAGAACTATGTGGCCACCACAGTCAATTGGGATAACAAACATGGGTTTCCCAAACAGGTGACAGACATACACTTCAACCCAACCAAGCTCAACAATTACAGGACATTCGGTTTTCCCAACCATCCATATAGAACAGACTCATGGTTTTGGGTTTTCGGGATGCGTGATAAGAAATCCACGTGAAGGTCGAACACAGACTCGACAATTTTTATAGAGGGTGTATCGGCTCCTCCAAAAATCAACACAGGCCTTTTTGGTTTTAGAGTTGCATGAGGGTATTCTTGCAGAGGTCATACGGGATTCCCGGTTCAGATAGTCGACGATAGAATGGAGGAGGAACCCCCATCATGGCTCAACTCAACAGTTTTAACTGCATGCGCTTGGGTTGACACTTGTCACCCATGAAGCTCGTTCCTTTCCATTTGGAAGTCACTCGTCCTTCCAAAGAACTTAAGATAAAACATCACATTTACACAGCTTTGGAATAGTAATAATTTAATATTATTCTCAAGGGTTTAAGCCCTCTTAGCTTAGCCCCTCTTCCAACCTCTCAACCCCCTCTCCCTTACCCAAGATTTGTGGATGCTTAGTCCCCCATCACTCATTCATCGTGGTTGGTCTGCACACAGAGATGTTTTGTATTAATACTGTGCATAATTACATGTACAAAAAAATCAGGCTCCTGGCCTTCAACACTTAGGCTCCCTGGCCTAATAACACATAAGCCCACTAGCTTATATGACTTGGCTCACCAGCCTATAAAACATAATTACAGTTCATAAACAATCTTTATACTTCATAGACATGATTTACAACAGGGCTTGGCCTTGGGGACATTACAATCCCCTCCCCTTATTTTTGCACTATCCTCAGTGCAACTTTACACTGCATCTGCAAGTTTTTCAAAATTTTCAAAAAGATGTAGGTACTCTGCCCACATAACATCTTCATACTCCCATGTCACATCCTCAGGACCGTACTAGGTCCATTGGACCTTTACAAGCCCTATGGCTTGATTCCAGAGCTGTTTTTTTTTCCTGTCCAATATGCGCATATGATGCATTTGCAGGACACCTTCTTGTTCCACCTGAATCACATTCCAATCAATAACATGATTAGCATCTGGTATATATTTCTTAAGAAATGAAACATGAAACACATTATGTACAGTCATGGATGCAGGTAATGCAAGCATATATGCAACTGTCCCAATCCTTTCCAGGATTTCAAATGGCCCAAAAAATATGGCTGCCAACTTGGCACAACTTCCCAGCTTCAGGGAACTCCTGTTAGCTTTCACTTTCTGGAAAACATGATCACCCACTTGAACTCATTCTTCTTAAATTTACATGATCTGTGGCATCTTACCCTATTGTAGCTTGGCTACCAATTCTCTGTACTATAGATCTACATTTGCATCCTCTAGAATTCCGCGTTTAATATCGGTCTGATACATGCTAATGGTTGTAGCATGTAATTCATGCACCCTCTTGCTGAGTGCATCGACCAATTTATTCTCCTTTCTTTTGATATGCTTGATCTCAAAGTCGTACTCACACAGAAATTCCAGCCACCTACTTTATCTAGTGTTTAAGGTTGGTTGATCAAACAAATATTTCAGACCATTATGGTCTGTTCTGAGTTCAAACCTCCTTCCCATGAGGTAATGCTTCCATTTATTTAGAGCATGAACTATGGCTGCCAACTCCAAGTCATGGGTTGCATAGTTCTTCTCGTGCTCTTTTAATTTCCTAGACTCATAACAGATTACGAATCCGTTCTGACTGAGGACCCCTCCCAGTCCTTCTTTGCATGCATCAGTGCATACTATGAAATCTGCATTTGGATCTGCAATCCTTAGGATTGGAGCACTGGTTAACAGCTGCTTCAATCACTGGAAACTTTCCTCACATCCCTTTGTCCAGTGAAACTACTTCCCCTTTCTTTGCAAGGAAGTGATGGGGTGAGCTATCTTGGAAAACCCTGCGATGAACCTTCTGTGATAACCAACCAATCCCATGAAGGATCTAACTTCCATTACATTCCTTGGCGTTGAAGATTCTCTAATGGATTCAATCTTTTCAGGGTCTATCGCTATCCCATCCTTCGAGATAATATGTCCCATGTAATGGATCTGTTCATGATAAAATGAGCACTTTCTCAGCTTGGCATACAATTGGTGCTCTCTTAGCACCTACAACACCATCCTCAGATGTTGTTCATGTTCTTCTTCGGTCCTGGAATACACCAGAATGTCATCCAGGAAGACAATGACAAACTTGTCTAGATAGTCCCTGAATACTCCATTCATCAAGATCATAAAAACAACGGGTTCATTTGACAATCCAAATGACACCACTGTGAACTCCTAATGAACATACCTTGTTCTAAAGGTGTTCTTGTTGATGTCTTCATATTTTATTCTTACTTGGTGATATCCCGATCTTAGATCTATTTTCAAAAATATCTTTGCATCCTTCAACTGATTGAAGAGATCATCAATCCTCAGTAGAGGATACTTGTTCTTCACCGTTACTTTGTTCAATTGCCTGAAATAGATGCACAATCTCAGTGTTTTGTCCTTCTTCTTTACGAACAGGACCGAGGCACCCCAAGGCGACATGCTTGGGCATATATACCCATTCTTCAGAAGTTCTTGAAGCTGCAGTTGCAACTCTTTCAGTTCTGGCGCACTCATCCTGTACGGAGCCTTTGACACTGGAGCTGCTCCAGGCATCAAGTTCACAGAGAAATTGATATCCCTTTTTGGAGGTAGTGCAGGTACTTCCTGGAATACATCTTCGAACTCTTTAAGTACCTCATGATCCTCAATACTTGACACCTTATCCTTAGGTGTTTCCCCCACATGGGATGCAAATAATTGACAACCTTTTCTGTAGCACTTCTTCAGCTGCATTGCTGAGATTTCTCTAACAGTAACAACTCTAGAAATTCCTTGGATGACTCTTTGATTCCCTTCTTCATCTAAGCAAGTGAATTCCTTGTTCTGACAGTCCAAGATGGCATGGTGTTGGTCCAACCAGTCCATCCCAATTAGGCAGTCTAAGAGCCTAACGACAGAATGTTCAAATTGACCTTCGTGCTTATTCCATTCATGTCTACAGGACATGACTTGACTAGCTTCATGACTTTCCTTTTGGTTCCTATAGCTAGCTTCTACTTCAATCATGTGCGACTGATGCTCAGCTTGCTTGTTGTCCAGGACTACGTAGATCCTTGGAATTCTACTGCCCATGTCGTTCATTGTTTCAGCTTGTTGAACATTGTGGATAACTCTTACTTTATCATTTCTGTGGGGGCAATCTCTGTACCTATGGTTTTCTTTACAACCCCAACATTCCATAGGTGGAGGCCTTGACATTTTCCCACTCACTTCAACCTTCTTGGGATCTCTAAGAGATGGTTATTCTTGAGGATTGTTTCTAAAAAAGGGTGGTTTATTTCCCTTCTGCCTTTGTTCTTTCTTGAACTTTTTCTGGTCATCCCAAGCCTTCCGAAAGTTAGGCTTTTCTCTTTGTTGTTCAAATAAGCACTTCGCTCTTCTTATCGTTTCTTCCATAGTATTTGGGTCATCATACTGAATCTTATCCCCAATAGGAGGCGATAATCCACTCAGGTAACTCTGAATCTTGACAGACTCATCTTTGATGAACGGAACATACTTCAGTAATTCCAAAAACTTCCGTTCATACTCAACAATGGTCTTGTTGTCCAGCTTGAGTTCAAAGAACTCTTTCATCTTTATGTCATAATATATTTTAGTTAAGTATTTCCTCTTAATATACCTCTTGAATTCTTTCCATGTGATGTCCCTTTCCCTGATGTGCTGCACCTGCACAAGTTGATCCCACCACATGGATGCCTTTCCCTTCAGTTGATACATGGAAATCCTGCCCTCTGCATGAGAGGAATAATTCTACAGTTGAAAGTGTTTCCTCATACCCAACAACCAAGTTTCAACATCTTCCTCCTTCTTATGTTCTCCATCGAACATTGGAGGCTTGATCTTGTTCATTTCCCCTTTCAATTCATCCATCCCAGATCTCCTGTGCTTTCTCGTAGGAGATGGGCTTGAACTATTGTGTGCTTCCCTACTGGAATGATTTGGGGAGTGACAACGATGTCTGTTGACACTCCTTGATCTTGTTTTCCTCTCAGGGGTCCTGCGACTCTCTGTCTTGCTTGAGTCACTCTCCTTTTTCAATTTCTTTTCTATTCTTTCCAGATTCTTCAACATCCTTAAGTTGAATTCACCCTACCTATCCCTGACTTTCATGAGCTTTCGTCTATCAGCTCGATGAGCCTGGGCATATTTATGCAATCTTTCAATGATTTTCATCATATGTCCTTCCTTATCCATCACTTTTCCTTTCCCATTAGAGTTTGACCCTTCAACTCCCAAGTTGACATTCCTTCCTTCTCTTTCGTTCTCTGAATTGGAGGCAATCTGCACCTCTTCCATTCTCTGCTCTCAATGACAACCATATTTGTTTCTGGCACTTGCTAAGCTTCTACAAACAGACGTGTAGACAACAGGGATTTGTCAGGTCATCATTCTTAGCAAATTCCACACATTCAAAACCATTCCGATTTAAGAAAATGCTTCGAATTCACAAATTTTCCGAGTTCTGCTCGGCTCTGTAATTTTTGGGTGATAGATCCCTCTTTCTCCCTACCCTCGTAACCAAAGGTCGTGACCAATGCTAGACTACTAGGTGTTACTTGGGCTTTCGACCTTCGAAGAGTTAAGGTACACACATCTATCCCCCGGAGTTTCGATTTACTGAATTCGCGTAAATCAGGTGGATCGACGATCCACGTTTACCCAACATCCAACAGTAAAAAAAAAATCTGCTACAGTTCTTCTATCTTCGAATATTTCAGGACTTCAGAACTTCGGGTTTCGAGTTTTCGGTAACTGGGAGTTCATGATGCAGTGACTCCAAATCTCTTGTCACGTCAATCCTCGAATTTTGATACATGATTTCTTGTAAGAGATCCAACGATCCTCGATGATTTGGATCTAACGGTCCAAATCTTTTCGGAGTTTCGTGAACCAGGAGTTCATGATCCAGCGACTCCAAATCTCTTATCGCTTCAATCCCTGAATTTTGATATGGAAATGCATGTATGAGATCAACGACTATGAGCCTCCCCTGATTCAACGGTCCAGATCTCTCCTACGCTTACACCTATCAAAGCTCTTCAGCCCTAACTTCCTCTCTAATTGGCTGGATCCGACGACTCACGGGATTTCGGCACTTCTTCCTGGAAGCACTCCACCGTCCAATTCTACCCTTGTTAATCTCTTTTGTGATTCAAGACTTGGAGTGACCAAGAATTTGGCCTGCGCTCCAAGTTCACGATCCCTGAATTCATGAAATGATCCAACGGTTCAAACAAACCACGATCAACGACCCACGTTTATTCTGGATCCTAGGGTGGCGAGTCTCTCCATCCACTAACTACCTTGCAACTTTTGGCTATCTCACGGTCCTCATGATTTTGCGAGTTCTCCACAAAGAATTCTGACCATCCAACTCTGCTTCTCAAGGACTTCTCGCCAATGACTTGGTACCCTCCTTATGAACTTTCATCTACTTGATCCAACACTTCTGGTGTGGAGTTCTCTCTCTCCCAGTGGCCATATGCCACACCGGCTGTAGTTTTATAATACCGCTACACCTCCTGAGCTTGTAACATGGTCAAGTAGTTCGTTGACACTCAGAAACATTCTGAGGTCTGAAATTAGTCCTCTAGACACAATTTCTTCTCAAACCCTTGGTCCAAAGACCACTTATCCAGCCCATCCAGGCTCAGCGTTGAAACCAGACTCTGATACCATACTGTAATGCCCCTGGCCATCAAATCCATGGTCAGGCCAATGCTACTACATAGAAAAACACTTCTGGAACACATTATGCATTCTAATGAACTTAAAATGCTTAATTACAGTTAAACACAGAATTACTGCTAGCATTTCAGAGTTAATGGAAATAACAATAATTCATATGCACAACAAAATACGTGATAACATTGCAAGAATCACAGGTATGCAATTTAATTAATTACAGAATTACAAAACATAGTGACACTTATCTTTGAAACTGTCACGCACCACCAACTGCGTGTAGACCTTATACAAACCTCCCAGCCTTAGACCACGCTTCTCATCACTCTCAGTAGTAGGTCGCCCCATAGTTGGGACTAAGCTCCACCAGGTAAGGAATCCTAGGCTAGGTAAGGTTTACAGGAAGAATACATGTAAAAGAAGGAGGATTCTCTCCTAGGAACCACTTATGCCCATTGTCCACAGATTCTCCTTCCCCACATGCCTATCCCACCCCAGGAGTATACACCTTCTCTGTCACTTAGACAGTCCTTCGACTGCTAACCTCCCTTGCCTTGGGCTTCAATAATAGACTGGACCGAAAATCTCTGAGCTCTGTGGCAGCTACAGGGTTCCTTCCAAGAGCTCTCTCCTTCCTCCGTGCACTCTCTCACCTGGAGAGAGTCACTCACAGGCTTGGTAAAACCTGCCTCTTCAACAACAATCACCTCCCTCACCTGGAGAGAGGTTACACACAGGTCATACAACTAGTTTCCTTAATCTCGTTCCCATACAAAGCAAAAAAACAACAAGGCTCATCAACGGACATACAACAACAAAAAACCACACCCAGCCAAGGACTGTGTGGCCGCCACATTCAGCTGGGACAACAAACATGGGTTTCCCAAACAGATGACAGACAGACGCTTCAACCCAACCAGGCTCAACAATTACGGGACATTCGATTTTCCCAACCATCCATACAAAACAGACTCACGGTTCTGGGTTTCGGGGATGCGTGATAAGAAATCCACGCGAAGGTCGAAAACAGACTCAACGGTTTTGACAGAGGGTGTACCGGCTCCTCCAGAAATCAACATAGGCCTTTTTGGTTTCAGAGTTGTGTGAAGGTATTCTTGCAGAGGTCATACGGGATTCCCAATTCAGAAAGTCGACGGTAGAATGAAAGAGGAACCCCCATCATGGCTCAACTCAACAGTTTTAACTACATGCGCTTGGGTTGACAGTTGTCACCCATGAAGATCGTTCCTTTCCATTTGGAAGTCACTCGTCCTTCCAAAGAACTTATGATAAAACATCACATTTACATAGCTTTGGAATAGTAATAATTTAATATTATTCTCAAGGGTTTAAGCCCCCTCAACTTAGACCCTCTTCCAACATCTCAGCCCCCTCTCCCTTACCCAGGCTTTGTGGATTCTTAGTCCCCCATCACTCATTCATCGTGGTCGGTCTGCATGCAAAGATGTTTTTTATTAATACTGTGCATAATTACATGTACAAAAAAATTAGGCTCCTGGCCTTCAACACTTAGGCTCCCTGGCTTAATAACACATAAGCCTACTTTCTTATATGACTTGGCTCACCAGCCTATAAAACATAATTACAGTTCATAAACAAGCTTTATATTTCATAGACATGATTTACAACAGGGCTCGGCCTTGGGGACATTACATAAAAAGTCTTTACGAGTTCCCTAATTCCATGGACACCATTCCTATTGTCCCTACAAAGGAATAAGTTTTTTCTTTAGATGACATAGAGTTTGGGGTTAAGTGGCTCGCAAATGGGAAAGATAAGGACATTGAAGGCTACCAAGCTTAAATTTTTAAAATCGGAGGGCCAATCCTTATCCCTCACATACACAATCTCTTCAATCTAGCAGTCAAGCAGGACTTCCCTAAACCCTGTACGCAAAGCCTCATTGTTCCTATTTTTAAAAATGGGGATATAAACATTCCCTCTAATTATAGGACCATTATGATTAGCCCGATTTTAGCCAAGCTTTATGGAATTATTTTGGAAAAGAAGATTAGCCTTTGGCTAGAAATTCATTGTAAGAGAGCTAAAGGTTAGGTCGGGTTTAGGAGATATCATTCAATTGTGCACCATCTTGTTACCTTTAGGATCATTGCAGAGGAGTTCTACAATACTAAAACCAATCTTTTTTGTTGTTTTGTTGACTTTGGAAAATCTCTTGACATGGTTCTTAGGAAAAACCTTTGGAATAGGTTGGAAGAGATAAAAGTGCTTCTCGAGTTGAGGGCTACTGCAATAAGGATGTATGAAAATGTTATTGCTAAGTTTAAAAACACTGAGGGTTGGTCAAAAGAGATTAATTGCAATATTGGAGTCAAACAAGGTTGTCCCTTGTCCCCTACCCTTTTTGGCATATACATTGACAAGTTAGAAGAATGCTTGGAAAAAGAAGGTTGTGTTGGCCCTACTCTCACTGGTATAGTCATCAATCTTTTTCTTTATGCCGATGATATCGTTCTTATGACAGTGAGTTCCCATGATCTTGAAAACCAACTAAGAATCCTCAAGGATTTTTGCTCCAATATGGGTATGACTATTAATATTAATAAGACTAAGGTCATGATTATTAAATCTAATAAGATCCCTTATGATACCGTTGTATATGACAACAACAACTTGGAGGAAGTGACTTCATACAAATACCTTGGAATTGATATTCACCACAAGCTCAATTGGAATTATAGCATTGAGAAAAGGATTATTGGGGGATGGAAAACTTATTATGGGCTTGAAAACAATTGTAAATCAACTGATCTTTGGAGTTGGGATAATAAGAAACTCCTCTTTGAGACTCTTGTTACACCTGTTATTCTTTATGGATGTGAAGTCTGGGGCTGTAGTATCTCTCATGAATCCTAGAGAAAGATAGAGCAAATACAAAAGAATTTTGTAACCTATAATCTCAAAATTAAAGGAAATATGCTCTATCCCATCCTCCTCTTAGAAACAAGCCTCTCCCCCATTGAGAGCATGGCTATGAATAGATACCTAATGTATAAGAACAAGTCAAACACCATGGAAGACAAGAGGCTACCTAAAATTGCTTCAAAATCAAGTCATAACCACCATCGACTCAAGCGATGATGTCATAAAGGCGTGCGGTCTTGGCTAAGCTATTGGGGAATCATGGAAGAAACCATTTTGCAAAATAAATATACTTTTAAAAAAAACGTCAAATCAAAATTTAAGGAGAAAATGTGGTGTGATAAAGAGTTAGAGGAAAAAATAAAATTAAGGTATTATAAAGATGTAATGAACCCTAATCTAGAAGATCAAAATTATCTATTTGTTTTGCCAAGTGTAAAAAAAAAAATAAACATTACTAAGATAAGAACAAATTCTCACGAGCTCCATAGTGAAACTGGGCATTGGTCAATTCCTAAAATGCCATGGGATGAAACAGTGTGTCACACTTGTGACACTAAGAAGGTTTTAGATGAAAAACACTTTCTCTTAGATTGTGTAGACTATACCCATATTAAATCTCATTTTCAAAATATTTATCACACTACCAACCTTCCTAACCTCTTAACTCAACAAGAGTATGGTGATCTTGGAAAGCTTCTCTTAATGCTTTTTGAGCACATAAACAAAATTCTAAAGAATCACAAGTAATCACTTACCCTCTTAAGGTTCGATCTTAGGGGATGTTAATCATCATCATCATCATCAATATATTAATGTAATACATGTATTAATACTTTAACAATGCATTAATTAATAACTTATTAAAGTATTAATTAATTAATACATTAATACTTTAACACATTCATATGTTTATGTATTAAGAGCATAAAT
>ML792288.1:201831-246220 GCA_009831015.1 Picea engelmannii | reverse complement strand
AATAAATTTATTATATAGAGTTTTTCAAATTTAACTAATTTCTAAATTAAACAAAAAAGTTGAGAAAATATCTCATCTCTAACAACTCACAATAATAATAGAAGCATTATTTCTAACAATTTACACTTCCAAGAAAGATGTTAAATGAATCTACTCTAATTAAACTAAACAAACTCGACATTTACTTTTTCCAAATACTTTTTTGGAAAAACAATGTGAAAATGCTTTGCAGTATCACTTTGACTGCCTCTCATTAAATCATGCACTTTTGCCATAAAAAAAGAGACGTTACTTATCAAGGAAGATGATCCTTCTTACAAGATTATGGAAGTATACGTTAATTACAAGGTTTGTGTATTTTGGTTTTGTTCATAACTCTGGAAAGTATAGATTTTTTACACTAAAGTTTTGATCATTTAGATATTAAGAAAGTTTTGAGTGATGTCGAATGAATTCTTTAATAGGATTTCAGAGGTGCATAAAACTGGACTCTGTGGATGTCCATAGAGGCAGTCCTTCTGCACTTCACGATCATCTTGGACAACAAAATCCTTACAAGTGCACCTTCTCACCTTCTCTGTCTGAGCTGGCATTTTGGTGGGCTTCATGGTTTCTCACAGTGGGATTGAGGTCAATCCCAAAAAGATCTGCTCCATCTTGGAGATGCCTGCCCCGAAGATTATGAGTAGATAAACTTGGCGCTATCCGACGTTTGCATGCAATTATCCTGCCAGAATATCGACACAGAAACATACTTATGCACGTTTTAGAGTACGCGCTCTCGTGAACTCTGCATACTACGGGGATATTCACACAGGCCAAATCGTATGAGTTCAGGTTAACGAGTATTAGTGGCGTCCAGTTCCACATCTGACACGAGAAACTTGCAACGTAGATACCTAACTTACAATATAAATATCGTTTCACACGATTCTCGTGATATCAATATTCGAATCACGATCTCGTGATAATGATCTCCGAATCATGAAGTATCAGCATTTCACATGGCTGCAGGGGTTGAGATAAACGTCCAAGGAAGAAAAGCTAGTCGGAATAGACAGGACACCAATGACAACATTTGTGTTACTTTAATGAACAAGTCTTTGGTAGGCTGTCGACCTCGCGACTCATTGACCGTGCCATACTTGTTTAGTGCAACAATATCAGCAGCTCTGAACCATTCTGATCCCACAACGATTTTTCTACTTTGTACCGACACTATCTCTGCAAGAAGCGGGATCCCAGAAAAGTGGGAAGCATTATTATATTTCAAAAAATCAAATTGTCAGATTCGGGATGTTGAGGCAACCTCTCCTAATCCTTTAAATATTTGTAGGAGATTGAAGATAAAATTCATGACTCGCAAAACAAAACAATACTCCTCCTCTTCAACTCGCCAGTTTGGAGTTTATAACATATAGGTTTAGATTATAAGATCTGAGAGATGAAAGAAGAAGCCATGACTGGATATAAGAAGTTTTGTAGAAGAAATGGCAAACCAACTCCACGGATGAAGATTATTAAGCGCTTTCTTAAACGACGAAGACAATGGAAGTTGGCGTTCTTGTTTGCAAGGTTAAGAGCCCTCGTACCCCACCCACTCAAGGTATTATGTTGTTTTTCTTAAATCTATTCTCAGTTTAAGCTTCTGCATGAAGTTTAAAAAGTGTATAATATTATCTATTATGGCTCTGTCAGGTTACAGGTCCACATATTCCCTGTTCAAGGCAGAGCCATAGAAATGGTTGCAGTTCATCCTTGGTTCAAGCGAATAACGTCCACCCACGACAATTTTTGCAAACAAGTACTCCTGATCGAGAGACGAGTAGTTTACCTGATGTTCGTGTGAATAGGCTTGTGGGCTCCAACCTTCTCATGATCCAAATCATGACATGGAAACAGTTGGGTTTGTTTTCATCGGTTTTTTCGGCGCTGGAAAACGAGGATCTCGAAGTACATTCCGCTCAAACAATTTCTATGACAGACAGCAAAATCTGTAGTATCATTGTAGTCAAGGTAAAACGCTTTCGAGATTTTTAAAAAATCTGCTTCCATTAGTTATCGTTTGCATAACTCATAATTTTCTTTCTTGAATCAGTTTCTGCGAACAACAGAGTTGGACATAGCCAGTGTCCATTCGAAGCTCTACAGTGCTGCTGCTGCCGCTGGTCAAGAAAAAATCGTGTGTAGTAGTAGAGTGGGGAACGAAGACCTATTGGATACATGTAAAACCAGTGAAACGTAGAAGCATTTTCAGTCTTTGAAATGCATTGAGAATGCTTTCCTTGTTTACAATAATGTACATTGCAGTCTGCAAATCTAATAAATAGCCAAGCAGCTATACCGCTTAATATCCAATTTCCCTCAGGGAACGAAAAACATTTTCATTGACTGTGAATTAATGCCACATTAAAAGATTATGCATGTGTTATTATTTTTTAACGAATGTATAATTGTATAATTATTATGAGTTTTTATGGAAATAAATTTGTAGGAGTTTAGAAACTTCTTGACATCAAGAAATGTCCTACAGCACCATGGGATAGCATAATTGGTGAGAAGGAAATGTCCTATAGCACTATGGGATAGCATAATTGTTGAGAAGCCTTGTGTTTTTAGGTTACAGTTTAGTATGCTTATCATCCATAAAACGTTAGAAAGTGTTGATGAGTTTTCAGTGCCTATTTCTCCTGTGAAAAAAAGAAAGAAATGCACTTCATCTAATATCTAATAAACCTCCCCACTTAAAATTTTAGTCTGGCTTTTTTATATTTATGCAAATCATTGAAAATATTTTCATTTTCAAAATACTAAAAAAAAATATCAAAACTCTTTTCAAATCTCTTAAAATTTTTAATTATTATTTAACATTTTCAATATACTTAAAAAAAAAATATCAAAACTCTTTTCAAATCTCTCAAAATCTTTAATGATTATTTAAAAGAATTAAAGATAAATTTATTTTTATTCCTTTTTATGTGTTTATTAAATTTTCTATTTTTATGACAAATATTATATTGATCAAAGTGTAAGATCTAATTCAAAACAATTTCAAAAAACATATTATTAATACTTTGAATAACCATCACACTACTTATTATTCTTTTTACAACTTAAAAAAAAAAACAAATTATAAATTAAAATACATCACAATAAATTAAAAAAAATTAAATAATTATAAGTTTAACTACTTTTTAGAATCTTATCATACTTTTTGAAATTAAATAATTATAAACTTAACTATTCTTAAAATCCTATTATACTTTTTGTTTTTATCATACAACTTTGTGAACTTCTCCTCTTTTTCTATAACCCTTTCCCTCCTTTAATCCTTTTCCTCCTTCCTTCATTCCAATTTATTCATTAATTTCTTCTTTATCATAATCATTACTTCCTATATTATTACCACAATTTCTATTAATTTTCAATCTTTATTAAATTTGCATTTTCTTTCATTAAATTATTTTATACCATTCAAAATTCACTCATATTTAATTCTAGTTTGTCTTTTCTTTTTTAAGTCAAAATATTCTTCATTCTTTCTTTATCATATTAAATCCTTAACTATGTTTCTCTCCATTTATACAATTTGATAATCTTATTTACTTTATCCCATTCATTATGCTCTTATTTTTATCTTTATCCTCTCAACTATTTATTTCCACCTTCTCTTCTAAATAATTCTATATCCCAATAATGTTATTAAACTCCATGGTTATGATATTATCTCGTGCGGTTCTTTTGACACAATATGCTAAATTTTTTTCAACCAAAAGAGTTTGATGGATGACCATTCGTGATCAAATATGCTATCCTAATCAATAATATATATTGAATATTTAATGCGATTTCTTACCTTCTTAGTTCTATATGGTAAGGGGCAATGAAACTTTACATTTACTCATGATATATTATTAAAGAGAATTATTAAAATGGGTTAAAAAAAATAATTGTAATATAGAAACTAGAAAATATTATGTCAATATATATTAATAATATGATTAAGAGGTTAATAACAATTGCATTGTTAAAAAAAATATTAATGGAGGATAACAAATGTTATTTGATTTTTAGAATAAGTATAAAAAAATATATTTTTTGGTTCTGGGAAAAAATAAATCTCTATTTAACACTATTGTTACTATAAATATCTTATATGGATGTGAAGTTTGGGGCTGCAACATTTTTGGAGACATTGTACAATAAAGCATATATAGAAGGTCAAGTGAGCCTTCATCACTCACCTAAGGCATATTACAATGGAGTCTCCTAAATCTCTTTAAAGGTTTCATTACATGAAATGTCATGTGATACCAAAACCATGAGCATGAAAAATGTCACTTTTAACCTAAAGGCTTCACTACATGAAATACCACTGGCACAATACCACAATACCACATACTACCAAAATCACTAGCTCGAAAAGTACCACTATTGCCTTAAAGTGGATATAATTCATTTTTACCTAGTTAAGTTTAACCCAAAGATCTCCCCCTTGAACCTAACTTGCAGTATTTATCCAAGTCTTACACCCCCCTAATCATAACTTAGTCCTAACCATCTCACATTCATATTACTTCACACATTCCCCCTTAATCAAAGATTTAACTTCTCCATTTCAAACATCAAGCTAGAATACGAGTAAATCTCATACCTATCCAAGTGGTTCATTCCACAACTTATCATACATCCTCTCTATGCATGAGAGGGATGACTCTGTGCTCTATTGTGCTACATGTATGCCTGAATAATAGGGCTTAAAACAAACCTAGGGAATACAACCTAACTAAGGTTAAGCCTTACAACTTGGAAAAAAAAAATCTCTCGGGTTCTAGGTACACCTAATCATGCACCCTTGCTTTTCAAAAAAACATATATTTCAATTCAAGTACAACACACATTTGGATACTTTATGACAAAATCAATATTAGTCTCATCATGTGCCCAAAACATAAGCCAATAGAAAAAACTAGGATCATTACCAAGTCTTCTCACCATTGCTTATTCTTTGCCTCTTCATTTAAAATATAAATTTACTTTAGATCTGTGAAAACGTAGGTCTTTTGATTTGGTACCACACAGAGTTCCAATTTGTGAAAGAAGTGCTTCCTTCCAAGTAGTTATTGTTCTTCTCAACACATTATGAAACAAGTGTCTCTTTTCCTATGTGCGACGAGTCTAAAAAAAAATACCACTCTCTTAGGAGGGCATATCGTTGAGCCTCTCACTCCTTGTAACCTCGCTCTAATACCACTTGTCAAGAATAAGAGAGATTAGTAACATAAAAACAAGGACAAGAAAAATATCAAGCACAAGACACCAAGATTTATCTTGGAAAACCCTTAGAGGAAAAACTAGCCAAAGATATCTTTGTTCCCTTGACCAAATGAGACCTAGTGAGCCTTCACCGCTCACCTCAAGGCACATTACAATGAATTCTTTTAATTTTATTTAAAGTCTTCATTACATGAAATACTACGGGCGAGATACCAAAACCATGAGCCCAAAAACGACCACAATACCTCGGGCAACCAAAACCATGAGCCCGAAAACTAATACTCTTGACCTAAAGTGGATTTAAATCATTTACTTTTCATTGAGTCAAGTTTAACCCAACACTACAAAATCATTCTCTTAAAGGTTGGGCTTCCACCCATTGAGAAAAATATCATGATTAGATACTTAATGTACAAACACAAGCTAATTAACATAAATGATAAAAAAATGAAGTTAAGATTCAATCCATTGAAAGAATTTAAGCCATGATTAGGTATATAATATAAACACACAAAATAATTAATGAGAAGGATAAGAGGTTTACTAACATTGCCTTCAATTCTAATGAAAGCCACGTAGGAGTGAGAAGATGGCATAAAATGCCAATTCTCAGTTTAACCATTGAACAATAGAGAGGGAATCCACTTTACAAAACAATGGTAGCATGAAAGAACTAACACAATTGCATTGAAGTATTAAAAAAAATATGGAGCATAAAATAATGGAGAATAAGAAAAAGTTCAAATACTATAAACAAAATATTAACTTCAACTTAAAATATTAAAAATATCTCTTTATTATCTTTAAATTAAAAAGGATAATTAACACTAAATTATTATTTTTAAATTAAAAATAATAATTAACAATTAAAAAAATATTTTAGTGAAACACAAAGATGAAAAAAATTATAATTTTATAGTTAGAAAAAATATATAATCTTTGTGATAGTAATAAATTCAAAATAAATTCAAAGATGAAAATTACTTTATTTTACAATGCCTTTTAAATATATACATTAAATCTTAATTCTAAAATATCCTTATTACTATTTATCATTATAAGTTGTTAATATTTATAATACTATTTATCATTATAAGTTGTTAATATTTATAATACTATTTATCATTATAAGTTGTTAATATCTATTATACTCTTGATTATTTTAAGTTGTTAATCCATGAAAACTTAAAAAATCTAAAAAGAAAATTTTTAGTTTTGTTTTGATAATAATAACAAAATATTAAAACAAATTAATTAATTATATATATATATATATATATATATATATGAAATAGCCCAATTTTATATTAAAAAAAATGTAAGAAAGCTATCAACAAGCATATAATAGGGTTTGTTATAGAATTTAAGAAAAAAAATTGCAACTTTCATAAGTTACATAAGAGAGTTTAGATGTTTATGACTATTAAATGTTATGTATTAATAAATGTATATTGTTGACTAAAATTACATAAAATTTGAACAACTTTAAAAAACATATAAATGAACTGAATGCATGCTAGTCAGTGGCATCCTCTTGACCAACACTAGAGTGTAGGGAGGTTTGTTGGTTGATGTCCATGACTTCTTTTGAATGATGAATAATATCATCTTCTTTGAAATCTTTCTGAGAGCGATAAGATCCTATTTCTCCTTCTTGGTTTGGGTGAAACTTCCCTTGGTGGAGAGTGATAAGATCCTATTTCTCCTTCTTTTTCATTAGGAGCCTCATCATTTTTAGCAATATATTTACTCTTCCTTTTCTTACTTGTCTCTATATGCACAGTGATATCATCCTGAAGAGGAATCTACACTTTGGATTATGGAGTAGGGGAAACATTCAATTGCAAATGTGCAAAGGAAATGAACTACTCCCATTCAATGTTATTTTTCTTCAAGTCCTCCATCACAAGCATATTAATCAACCCTGAGTGAAAAACACTTGTGTCCACAGCCTTGGACTTGGCTTGGACCCTGTCAACCATTTTCCCAATGCTTATAAGCAAATAGAAAGGGAGGTTCAAGAGGTCTTTGCCTCTGAAGTGCAACAAAATTCTAATGTGGTACTGATAAATCATATTGAACCTTCCCTCATTGGTGAAATATTTTCGTATCACCTTTAGCATCTTATCAAATCCTTCAACCATGTGGCTTCTAGGCACTCCCTTTGATAGGTTATCTCCCTGACATTCTGGTTTAAGGAAGTATTTAGAGAAAGTTGCATTTAGATTCATGGACTTAAACCATATTTCACCAGTGTTGGGTATCTCAGTAGTTGCTTCTATGGTTTCTTTAGATACCTCAAGTTCAAGAGTCCCCACCTTAGTTTTGGTTCCATCAAAATTCAAGGCAAATTCTCTAGCTACCTCAGGGTTCCCCCTCTGCATATTTTGACAAAAATTGAAACATACCACTCTTTGGAAAACCTCCTTGATCATAGGTTTAGAAGCAAACAATTGTATGTCATAGGGTTTAGTTCTCACTATGCCCCCACCCTTGTGAGCCTTCTTTTGATGTGGAGTATCCATTTATATTATAGAAAGAAAAACTAAGACAACAATCTGAGTGATGCAAGAGGAAAAACAGAAAGACAGAGGTCTTAGGGTTTGGATGGATATTCTTTTTCAAAACTGGCTTTGTCTAAGGTTTTAATGTTCTTTAGCCTATTTGGCCTCCATGCTCATGAAAGGAAAAATGATAATCTGATAGTTAGGAAATGAAGGAGGACTTCATAAGAAAATGACAATGCAAGGAGAAGGTTGGAGGCTGAGGATTACAATTTGATATGTTTGGTCTTGGACGAATCCACCTGCAACTGGTCTAACCTCCAACTTACTTTTTCCAGCCAGTTCGCAACAATTTCCATAACGCCTGTCTGAAAACACCAGTTTCTGCAGCGTCGAGCTAAGAGGAATTTGAAATATTGGAAAAACAATTAGAATAGATTTAAATGATGAAATCCCAGATTATTCCCTTAAAAATATGGGTGTTGAAAACAAGGAGATCGACTGACAAAGAATCATAAGTGCAATTATGGAAATGAGAGAAAAGTGTACTTGATATGCGTTGTGAAATGTCCTGATGAGGTGGAAGCATACAAAAATAACTTGATTTGACCTTCTAACGGGTAGAGGGACAAAGTGGAGGGGTTTTTAGTACATCGTGGAAGTGGTGACATGTCAGGGTGGTGGTGGAATAAGTATGATGGCTTGTCTAACCTTGTCATGAAGATGGAGATATAAACCAAGGGATTGGGCCAACATCAACCTTAAATTTATTTGTGCTAATACATAAGAACACTATAAGGAAGAGGACAAAAGTAAAAATTAAACAACACTAAGGATAAAAATAAAAAAACCTAAGGCTAAATTGACCCAAACAATTCCATGTGATAACATTGGCTCCATAAGGGATAGCATGGTACTTGTGAGCTTCCAAGAGAAAGCATATTTAGTTTCTTATCCTAGGGATATGGGGTCATTTATTTCAATAGAAACAAAAAGAAAGAAAAAATGATATTTACAATGGAGGGGAAATCCACTCATGGCTTAAGAAAAAAACTTCTTCATAAAATGCCCATTAACTGGGCAACCAAAAACTTTAGAGTCTTCCAAGTTCTGCAATTTATAAGTATTATTTTGAAAAACTTAAAAAATCTTGAAAGGACCAGTCCACAAGGATTTGAATTTACCACGTTTTCCTTTGTCTTTCCTTGGTGTGTCTCACTTGAGCACCAGATCTCCCAGCTGGAAAAATTCTTTGTTTACTTTCTTATCAAAATCTTGCTTGATCTTCTCCTGATGGCTCTGTGCTTTATCAAGGAGTTTCTCCATGGTATATTGTACTTCAACTAGCTGGTGCATCCTTCTAACCATATCAGTCATGGTCTTTTGAGCCTCCTGTGGATCTAGACATCTCAAGAGAACCCCTAGAGGATCTTTCCAATACAATATCTGATTTCCTTTAGTTTCAAATCTCTCACCTTGTTCTTCTCCAAACCATCAAGAGCCTACAAATTTTGCAGAAAATAAATAATTTTTTTGTACCAAGTGCATTCTGCCAAGTTGGGACTGATATGAGGGCCTTTGACAGAGATATCAATTTTCTTATTTTCAGAGTTTAGGTTCATGAAATTAACCCCCGGTGCTTTGCAATTTGATTCAACCAACAATCTAGCTAAACCTTTCCCTTTCACCAACTTAGTAGGCTTCATTTCAAGGTCAAACTCCATAATTTTGGCAATCCATTTGCTCCTCTTTTCATCTATGTCAAGTTGGATAAGTATTTCTTTCACAGAGGCTAATGGGACATAGGAAATAATCTTGGAATGCAGAATGTATACCCTGAAGGATTTAAGGGATTTAACCAAATCATAATCTTTCTTTTCCATAATATCATACCCTATATCTGTATCCCTTAATGTCGTGTTGAAAAAGGAAATAGGTTGCTCCATCCCATCTATGTTTTTCTGAAGAAGGAAAACAACCAATGTGTCATGTGAGGCAAAGGAAAATATCAGAAATTCCTTGGAATAATAAGGGTTGATGAGAATAGGTTCCTCAGTCAATGCTTGTTTGATTTTATCAAAATAATTTCAAGATTCAACAGTCTATTTCACCTCATTTCCCTTTCTAAGCATAGATGTAATAAACTTAACCAATTCAACAAAGTTAGAGATGAATCTTCTCAAAAAAAATATTTTACCTAAGAAAGACTGGATCTCCTTCTTGGATCTAGGAAGAGACAGAGTCTAGATGGCCTCTACTCTGCTTGGATCAATCCTTACCCCTTCTGTTGATACAATGTGTCCCAACAACTTGCCTTCTTTCATAGAAAACAAAGACTTCTTAGGATTGAGAGACAACCCAAACTTTCTACACTTCAAGAAAACTTTCTTCAAATGATGATAATGTTCCTTATCAGATATTGAGAACACTATAATTTCATCCACATAGATGACCACAAATTTATCCTTCTCCCCAATGAAGGAAATATCCATTGCTCATTGAAAAGTTGCTCCTACATTCATTAGACCAAAGGGCATTTTAGCATACATGAATTTTCCCCAAGGAGTAGTGAAAGGTGTCTTTTCTCTATCTTTAGGTAGGACATAGATCTGATTGTATCATAATAATACACCAATCATAGACATCCTTGCTGAACCAGTCACTCTCTATAAAATATGTTCCATATTTGGCAAGGGGTAATTATCTTTCTTAGAACTTATGTTCAAATTTCTGAAGTCAACACAAAGTCTGATTTCACCATTATTTTTCCTCACATGGACTAGGTTGGACACCCACTCAGAGTACCTTAAAGGTATGTTGATCTTAGCATTAATCATCTTCTTGACTTTATTTTCCATACTAGGCAACAACTTGGGATTTATCTGTCTAAGTTTCTGCCTAAATGGCTTGGTCTCATTTTTCAAAGGGATCTTATGTTCAATGATGTTTGTATCATAAGTTTGTAGATATTCATATTTCCAAGAAAATACACCGGAAAACTCTTTTAATAACTTCACATACTCAACTCTTTTCTCCTTTGATAAACTGCTAGACAATTTGACATACTTGGGATTTTCCTTTGTGCCTAAGTTGCATTCTGTCACATCAACTTCTTCATTTGAACCTTTAACCTTCACAACAACATCATTCCTGTCAATTAATCTCTCCAAATGAACTAATCCTTTGGGGATATGGTTATTAGGAATTTGGAAAATCTTGTGATCTGCAATTTTGTTGAGGAAAATATCAACATGATGGCTTTTTGTATCATCATGATCTTGATCAATGTGAAGAGAAAAAAACTCTTCCATTGTTTCCAAGAATCTCTTAATCTCAAGATCATCCTCCAAGACCTTCCGATGTTTGACATTGTCGGGGATATAGGGTATATACTTTACTTCCACATCATATTTGAGCTTGGGGGGGAAGGGATTTTAAATTTACTTGCAGAAACAATCAAACAATCTTCCATAGGATTTTCTTCTCTTGGAACAAAAGAGATGTTAAAAGATAAGAAAAAATTATCAATAAGATCCCAAACTTCATTTTTGTAAGTCCTTAACCTGGGATGTTTTTCTTGATACATATTTTTAACCTGATGCACAATTAGTTCAACATCTCCAAACACTGCCAACTCCTCAATCTTCATATATTTAGCATCCCTCAAACCCAAGACAAGAGACTCATAATTTGCTACATTATTTGTAGTTTCAAATTCTAGTTTATAAGACAAAGACATTATTTCTTGGGTTGGGGAGATAAAAACCACTCCAACACTAGCACTTTTTTAGAAGAGGCCCCATCAAAAAACATCTTCCAAACTGGAGTATTTTGAGGAGGTGTCTCACAAGTTTTAATAGGTTGTTTTCTAATTTAAATAGGTGATTGAGGAGCATCAGTGAGTTGTAGAATACTGGATCCTATATCAATGTCAACTACATAAATGGGATGGTTTGTAGGGTTAGCTTCATCACTGATGATGTAAGCTAGTTGTTCTTCCTTGTATATCATTCTTTTCTCTCCTCCAAATACAAGAATAGTGGCATATGAAAGGTCCATCTGTAGAGTCCCCCCTAGTCTCTTGATCCTTTATCTTGACAATAAAATCCCAAACTTAGGGGGGGCATTAACTACCACAATATCCATGACCACACTCTTCATGGGAAATTGAAACAAGGTAACAACCAGGTCTTTGATCACTCCAAGGCATTTCACTTTTCTGGAGTCAAATGAGTATAGGTCATGATAGGTTTTAGTAATTTCTAGACCTAGCTCATCCATGATAGTTTTAGGCATGAGGTTAAGAGATGCACCTATGTCCATCAAGCAGTGGTGCAAAAATTTATCATGAATATTCAGTGATGTGTAAAAATGAGAAGAAGATTCATCCCTATATTCTACCAAAGGTCCTAATATGACAACTGGTTTTTCATCTTATAAGTTCACCGAGTCTATGGAATTGGAGGAAGATTCAGGTTGTAGCATCTTGGAAATGTACCTTTTAAACTCTTCATTTTCAATCAATTCTAAAAATGGAACTGGAATTTTTATCTTTTGAATCTCATTTTGAAAACTAAAAGAACAGGGAGATTCCAGAATCTCCTTAATTTCTATAACATGGGCCTTAATCATTGTTTGATGGTTCTGTTCCTCTTTTTCTTTACTGCTGGAAACCACATCCTTAGTATACTTTCCTATTTTGTTGGGCTGATTTGATGTGCTAGGCTTACCATCCTTAGTTTTTGACCTTAAGTTGTATTTATTTTGGTTTTCATTAGCTTTTTCCCCTTTAATCAATTCATTCAACTCACTATCCATAAGAGTCTCCTTATATGCAGATTGAGTTATATGAGGGGATGGAGAGGTGTCACCCACACAATGAATTTCTGGATCAGTTTCTTCATCCTCTCATGCTTCATCATCAACCATGTTATTGTGAAGAGGGGTCTAAACTTTTTGGTCATCCCTTTTTCTTTGATCTCTTTGAAGGATCCGAGGGGCATTATTTTGTCTCTTGAAATTTCATTTTTTATCAGTATTTTGTGTATTTCTATAAAAAAAAATTCCCTCAAGCTTCATTTTCTCCATTTTAGCAGAAATTGATTTAACCAGTTTTGTTAGTTCATCTGTTTGAGGGTTGACACTAGAAGAATCATAGATTGATCAATGATGCTTCAACTCTATTTTTTCTCCCATCTCTATCATGTTTTCCCCTGACCTTATCATCTTCCAATATATTTGATTCTACCTCCAAGGTTGCATCTTGCAAATGAGCTAGTGAGGTAGATCACGTTTCTCTCAACAAGAGGCAAAACTCAGGGTCAAAAGTACTGGCATAGGTTATCTTGGCAGAAGTTTCATTGGGCTTAATTTATGTGGGGATTTTGTTGTACATTTTATTAAATCTTTTTGAAAAAACTGAAACAGATTCCCCTTCTTTTCTCTTGAGTGACCCCAACTCTGTAATATAGTATAAGAAATCTTTCTTATCTACCCAATGCCTCAAAAAGGCATCATCGAAAGCTTTAATTCCAGCAATAGATCCAGGAGTTAAACCCCTAAACCATTTCCTAGCCTCGCCATCAAGGCTTTGTACAAAAAATATCATCCAAACATCTTCATTCTCAATATTAAGATTGTCAACATAGATATAAATGGTTGTAAGGTGTTCCTATGTAGTTATGTTCTCTTCCCCTGTAAAATTGGGCATGTACTTAAGATAGTCTCCAATTGGGAGAGCATTCATAGGATGAGGCAGCACAAGAGGGGCATACCTAGCAGCCATTATGGAATCCATCCTATTTCTAGGTGTTATCACTCTGTAAATTTCCTAGAGGTTGAAAAGAGGAAATACACAAAGGTAACCTTAACCAACCACTTTTAAAGCTGGGATCTAGCCCTTCCAGCTTCAGAGAGGGATCTCTCTATATAATTTAGCTTTGTTCGAATTAAGATATTAGGCTAGTTAGAGGCACGGGTTTTGTTTTGTTGTAAGGATTTTCTAAAGTTGGTTGAAACAAATCACACATCCATTGGGCTATGGGGTCTGTACTTAATGAGATCTGAGATACAACCACAAACGTCAAAGAAAACTTTCACAAGGCGAGGTAACAAGCTCACTGGATCTTAATAATTTAAATGATGGACGGAAGAAAGATTAGGAAAACAACTACAATCAACAAGCACTTAAGAATCTCTTGACTGCAATATGTTCAGAAGATGAACAGAAAAATCTATAGAATCAAAGGCAGGGTATCAGTGATAAATCCCACACTTAACGTTATTCGTATAGATTAGTTATAGAAATACAATATGTTCACAAANATATGATTAAGAGGTTAATAACAATTGCATTGTTAAGAAAAATATTAATGGAGGATAACAAATGTTATTTGAATTTTAGAATAATTGTAAAGAAATATATTTTTTGGTTCTGGGAAAAAATAAATCTCTATTTAACACTATTGTTGCTATAAATATCTTATATGGATGTGAAGTTTGGGGCTGCAACATTTTTGGAGACACTGTACAATAAAGCATATATAGAAGGCCAAGTGAGCCTTCACCACTCACCTAAGGCATATTACAATGGAGTCTCCTAAGTCTCTTTAAAGGTTTCATTACATGAAATGCCATGTGATACCAAAACCATGAGCATGAAAAATATCACTTTTAACCTAAAGGCATGCCATGTGATACCAAAACCATGAGCATGAAAAATATCACTTTTAATCTAAAGGCTTCACTACATGAAATACCAAAATCACTAGCTCGAAAAGTACCACTATTTCCCTAAAGTGGATATAATTCATTTTTACCAAGTTAAGTTTAACCCAAAGATCTCCCCCTTGAACCTGACTTGTAGTATTTATCCAAGTCTTACACCCCCCTAATCATAACTTAGTCCTAACAATCTCACATTCATATTACTTCACACATTCCCCCTTAATCAAAGATTTAACTTCTCCATTTCAAACATCAAGCTAGAATATGAGTAAACCTCATACATATCTAAGTGGTTCATTCCACAACTTATCATACATCCTCTCTATGCATGAGAGGGATGACTCCATGCTCTATCGTGCTACATGTATGCCTGAATAATAGGGCTTAAAACAAACCTAGGGAATACAACCTAACTAAGGTTAAGCCTTACAACTTGGAAAAAAAAACTCTCTTGGGTTCTAGGTACACCTAATCATGCACCCCTGCTTTTCAAAAAAACATATATTTCAATTCAAGTACAACACACATTTGGATGCTTTATGAAAAAATCAATATTAGTCTCATCATGTGCCCAAAACATAAGCCAATAGAAAAAACTAGGATCATTACAATCTCTTCTCACCATCGCTTATTCTTTGCCTCTTCATTTAGAATATATCTTTACTTTAGATATGTGAAAACGTAGGTCTTTTGATTTGGTACCACACAGAGTTCCAATTTGTGAAAGAAGTGCTTCCTTCCAAGTAGTTATTGTTCTTCTCAACACATTATGAAACAAGTGTCTCTTTTACTATGTGCGACGAGTCTAAAAAAAATGACCACTCTCTTAGGAGGGCATATCGTTGAGCCTCTCACTCCTTGTAACCTCGCTCTAATACCACTTTTCAAGAATAAGAGAGATTAGTAACATAAAAATAAGGACAAGAAAAATATCAAGCACACGACACCAAGATTTATCTTGGAAAACCCTTAGAGGAAAAACTGGCCAAAGATATCTTTGTTCCCTTGACCAAATGAGACCTAGTGAGCCTTCACCGCTCACCTCAAGGCACATTACAATGAATTCTCCTAATTTTATTTAAAGTCTTCATTACATGAAATACTACGGGCGAGCTACCAAAACCATGAGCCCTTTAAATCATTTACTCTTTATTGAATCAAGTTTAACCCAACACTACGAAATCATTCTCTTAAAGGTTGGGCTTCCACCCACTGAGAAAAAGGTCATGATTAAGATTGGGCTTCCACCATTGAGAAAAATATCATGATTAGGTACTTAATGTACAAGCACAAGCTAATTAACATAAATGATAAAAAATTGAAGTTAGGATTCAATCCATTAAGAGAATTTAAGCCATAATTAAGTATATAATGTAAACGCACAAAATAATTAATGAGAAGGATAAGAGGTTTACTAACATTACCTTCAATTCTAATGAAAACCACTTAGGAGTGAGAAGATGGCATAAAATGCCAATTCTCAGTTTAACCATGGAACAATAGAGAGGGAATCCACTTTACAAAACAATGGTAGCATGAAAGAACTAACACAATTGCATTTAAGTATTAAAAAAAATATGGAGCATAAAATAATGGAGAATAAGAAAAAGTTCAAATACTATAAATAAAATATTAACTTCAACTTAAAATATAAAAAATATCTCTCTATTATCTCTAAATTAAAAAGGATAATTAACATTAAACTATTATTTTTAAATTAAAAATAATAATTAACAACAAAAAAATATTTTAGTGAAACACATAGATGAAAAAAAATTATAATTTTATAGTTAGAAAAAATATGTAATCTTTGTGGTAGTAATAAATTCAAAAATGAAAATTACTTTATTTTACAATGCCCTTTAAATATATACATTAAATCTTAATTCTAAAATATCCTTAATATTATTTATTATTATAAGTTGTTAATATTTATAATACTATTGATTATTATAAGTTGTTAATATCTATTATACTCTTGATCATTGTAAGTTGTTAATCCATGAAAACTTTAAAAATCTAAAATATCCTTAATATTATTTATTATTATAAGTTGTTAATATTTATAATACTATTGATCATTATAAGTTGTTAATATCTATTATACTCTTGATCATTGTAAGTTGTTAATCCATGAAAACTTTAAAAATCTAAAAAGAAATTTTTTAGTTTTGTTTTGATAATAATAACAAAATATTAAAACAAATTAATTAATTTTATGTGAATAAATTATTATATACATATATATTTATAATAAGAAATAACTCAATTTTATATTTAAAAAAATTGTAAGAAAGCTATCAACAAGCATATAATAGGGTTTGTTATAGAATTTAAGAAAAAAATTGCAACTTTCATAAGCTACATAATAGAGTTTGCAGATGTTTATGACTATTAAATGTCATGTATTAATAAATGTATATTGTTGACTAAAATTACATAAAATTTGAACAACTTTAAAAAACATATAAATGAACTGAATGCATGCTAGCCAGTGGCCTTCTCTTGACCAACACTAGAGTGTAGGGAGGTTTGTTGGTTGATGTCCATGACTTCTTTTGAATGATGAATAATATCCTCTTCTTTGAAATCTTTCTGAGAGTGATAAGATCCTATTTCTCCTTCTTGGTTTGGGTGAAACTTCCCTTGGTGGAGAGTGATAAGATCTTATTTCTCCTTCTTTTTCATTAGGAGCCTCATCATTTTTAGCAATATATTTACTCTTCCTTTTCTTACTTGTCTCTATATGCACAGTGATATCATCCTGAAGAGGAATCTGCACTTTGGATTATGGAGTAGGGGAAACATTCAATTGCAAATGTGCAGAGGCAATGAACTACTCCCATTCAATGTTATTTTTCTTCAACTCCTCCATCACAAGCATATTAATCAACCCTGAGTGAAAAACACTTGTGTCTACAGCCTTGGACTTGGCTTGGACCCTGTCAGCCATTTTCCCAATGCTTATAAGCAAATAGAAAGGGAGGTTCAAGAGGTCTTTGCCTCTAAAGTGCAACAAAAGTCTAATTTGGTATTGATAAATCATATTGAACCTTCCCTCATAGGTGAAATATTTTTGTATCACCTTTAGAATATTATCAAATCCTTCAACCATGTGGCTCCTAGGCACTCCCTTTGATAGGTTATCTCCCTGACATTCTGGTTTAAGGAATTATTTAGAGAAAGTTGCATTTAGATTCATGGACTTAAACCATATTTCACCAGTGTTGGGTATCTCAGTAGTTGCTTCTATGGTTTCTTTAGACACCTCAAGTTCAAGAGTCCCCACCTTAGTTTTGGTTCCATCAAAATTCAAGGCAAATTCTCTAGCTACCTCAGGGTTCCCCCTCTGCATATTTTGACAGAAATTGAAACATACCACTCTTTGGAAAACCTCCCTGATCATAGGTTTAGAAGCAAACAATTGTATGTCATAGGGTTTAGTTCTCACTATGCCCCCACCCTTTTGAGCCTTCTTTTGATGTGGAGTATCCATTTATATTATAGAAAGAAAAACTAAGACAACAATATGAGTGATGCAAGAGGAAAAACAGAAAGACAGAGGTTTTAGGGTTTGGATGGATATTCTTTTTCAAAACTGGCTTTGTCTAAGGTTTTAATGTTCTTTAGCCTATTTGGCCTCCATGCTCATGAAAGGACAAATGATAATCTGATAGTTAGGAAATGAAGGAGGACTTCACAGGAAAATGACAATGCAAGGAGAAGGCTAGAGGCTGAGGCTTAAAATTTGATATGCTTGGTCTTGGACGAATCCACCTGCAATTGGTCTAACCTCCAACTCACTTTTTCCAGCCAGTTCACAACAATTTCCATAACGCCTATCTGAAAACACCAATTTCTACAACGTCGAGCTAAGAGGAATTTGAAATCTTGGAAAAAAAGTTAGAATAGATTTAAATGATGAAATCCCAGATTATTCCCTTAAAAATATGAGTGTTGAAAACAAGGAGATCGGCTGACAAAGAATCATAAGTGCAATTATGGAAATGAGAGAAAAGTGTACTTGAGATGCATTGCGAAATGTCCTGATGAGGTGGCAACATACAAAAATAACTTGATTTGACCTTCTAACGGGTAGAGGGACAAAGTGGAGGGGTTTTTAGTACATCGTGGAAGTGGTGACATGTTAGGGTGGTGGTGGAATAAGGATGATGGCTTGTCTAACCTTGTCATGAAGATGGAGATATAAACCAAGGGGTTGGGCCAACATCAACCTTAACTTTATTTGTGCTAAGACCTAAGAACACTATAAGGAAGAGGACAAAAGTAAAAATTAAACAACACTAAGGATAAAAATAAAAAAAACCTAAGGCTAAATTGACCCAAACAATTCCATGCGATAACATTGGCTCCATAAGGGATAGCATGGTACTTGTGAGCTTCCAAGAGAAAGCATATTTAGTGTCTTATCCTAGGGATATGGGGTCATTTATTTCAATAGAAACAAAAAGAAAGAAAAAATGATATTTACAATGGAGGGGAAATCCACTCATGGCTTAAGAAAAAAACTTCTTCATAAAATGCCCATTAACTGGGCGACCAAAAACTTTAGAGTTTTCCAAGTTCTACAATTTATAAGTATTATTTTGAAAAAATTCAAAAATCTTGAAAGGACCAATCCACAAGGATTTGAATTTACCACGTTTGCCTTTGTCTTTCCTTTGTGTATCTCACTTGAGCACCAGATCTCCCAGCTGGAAACATTCTTTGTTTACTTTCTTATCAAAATCTTGCTTGATCTTCTCCTGATGGCTCTGTGCTTTATCAAGGAGCTGCTCCATGGTCTATTGTACTTCAAATAGCTAGTGCATCCTTCTAACCATATCAGTCATGGCCTTTTGAGCCTCCTGTGGATCTAGACATCTCAAGAGAACCCCTAGAGGATCTTTCCAATACAATATCTGATCAATGAGACAATATCTGATTTCCTTTAGTTTCAAATCTCTCACCTTGTTCTTCTCCAAACCATCAGGAGCCTACAAATTTTGCAGAAAATAAATAATGTTTTTGTACCAAGTTCATTCTGCCAAGTTGGGACTGATATAAGGGCCTTTGACAGAGATATCAATTTTCTTATTTTCAGAGTTTAGGTTCATGAAATTAACCCCCAGTGCTTTGCAATTTGATTCAACCAACAATCTAGATAAAACTTTCCCTTTCACCAACTTAGTAGGCTTCATTTCAAGGTCAAACTCCGGAATTTTGGCAATCCATTTTCTCCTCTTTCCATCTATGTCAGGTTGGATAAGTATTTCCTTCACAGAGGCTAATGGGACATAGGAAATAATCTTGGAATGAAGAATGTATACCCTGAAGGATTTAAGGGATTTAACCAAAGCATAATCTTGTTTTTCCATAATATCATACCCTATCTCTGCATCCCTTAATGTAGTGCTGAAAAAGGAAATAGGCTGCTCCATCCCATCTGTGTTTTTCTGAAGAAGGAAAACAACCGATGTGTCATGTGAGGCAAAGGAAAATATCAGAAATTCCTTTGAATAATAAGGGTTGATGAGAATAGGTTCCTCAGTCAATGCTTATTTGATTTTATCAAAAGAATTTCAAGATTCAATCGTCTATTTCACCTCATTTCCCTTTATAAGCATAGATGTAATAAACTTAACCAATTCAACAAAGTTAGAGATGAATCTTCTCAAAAAAAATATTTTACCCAAGAAAGACTGGATCTCCTTCTTGGATCTAGGAAGAGATAGAGTCTAGATGGCCTCTACTCTACTTGGATCAATCCTTACACCTTCTGCCGATACAATGTGTCCCAACAACTTGCCTTCTTTCATAGAAGACATAGACTTCTTAGGATTGAGAGACAACCCAAACTTTCTACACTTCAAGAAAAATTTCTTCAAATGATGATAATGTTCCTTATCAGATATTGAGAACACTATAATTTCATCCATATAGATGACCACAAATTTATCCTTCTCCCCAATGAAGGAAATATCCATTGCTCATTGAAAAGTTTCTCCTACATTCATTAGACCAAAGAGCATTTTAGCATACATGAATGTGCCCCAAGGAGTAGTGAAAGGTGTCTTTTCTCTATCTTTAGGTAGGACATAGATCTGATTGTATCATAAGAATACATCAATCATAGACATCCTTGCTGAACCAATCACTCTCTATAAAATATGTTCCATATTTGGCAAGGGGTAATTATCTTTCTTAGAACTTCTGTTCAAATTTCTGAAGTCAACACAAAGTCTGATTTCACCATTCTTTTTCCTCACATGGACTAGGTAGGACACCCACTCAGAGTATCTTAAAGGTATGTTGATCTTAGCATTAAGCAACTTCTTGACTTTATTTTCCATAATAGGCAACAACATGGGATTTATCTGTCTAAGTTTCTGCCTAAATGGCTTGGTCTCATTTTTCAAAGGGATCTTATGTTCAATGATGCTTGTATCATAAGTTCGTAGATATTCATATTTCCAAGAAAATACACCGGCAAACTCTTTTAGTAACTTCACATACTCAACCCTTTTCTCCTTTGATAAACTGCTAGACAATTTGACATACTTGGGATTTTCCTTTATGCCTAAGTTGCATTCTATCACATCAACTTCTTCATTTGAACCTTTAACCTTCACAGCAACATCATTTCTATCAAATAATCTCTCCAAATGAACTAATCCTTTGGGGATATGGTTATTAGGAATTTGGACAATCTTGTGATCTGCAATTTTGTTGAGGAAAATATCAGCATGATGGCTTTTTGTATCATCATGATCTTGATCAATGTGAAGAGAAAAAAACTCTTCCATTGTTTCCAAGAATCTCTTAATCTCAAGATCATCCTCCAAGACCTTCCAATGTTTGACATTGTCAGGGATATAGGGTCTATACTTTACTTCCACATCATATTTGAGTTTGGGGGGGGGGAAGGGATTTTAAATTTACTTGCAGAAACAATCAAATAATCTTCCATAGAATTTTCTTCTCTTGGAACAAAAGAGATGTTAAAAGCTAAGAAAAAATTATCAATAAGATCCCAAACTTCATTTTTGTAATTCCTTAACCTGGGATGTTTTTCTTGATACATATTTTTAACCTGATGCACAATTAGTTCAGCATCTCCAAACACTGCCAACTCCTCAATCTTCATATATTTAGCATCCCTCAAACCCAAGACAAGAGACTCATAATCTGCTACATTATTTGTAGTTTCAAATTCTAGTTTATAAGACAAAGACATTATTTCTTGGGTTGGGGAGATAAAAACCACTCTAGCACTAGCACTTTTTTAGAAGAGGCCCCATCAAAAAACATCTTCCAAACTGGAGTATTTTGAGGAGGTGTCTCACAATTTTTAATAGGTTGTTTTCTGATTTAAATAGGTGATTGAGGAGCATCAGTGAGCTGTAGAATACTGGATCCTATATCAATGTCAACTGCATAAATGGGATGGTTTGTAGGGTTAGCTTCATCACTAATGATGTAAGCTAGTTGTTCTTCCTTGTATATCATTCTTTGCTCTCCTCCAAATACAGGAATAGTGGCATATGAAAGGTCCATCTCTAGAGTCCCCCCTAGTCTCTTGATCCAATATCTTGACAATAGAATCCCAAACTTAGGGGGGACATTAACTGCCACAATATCCATGACCACACTCTTCATGGGCAATTGAAACAAGGTAACAACTAGGTCTTTGATCACTCCAAGGAATTTCACTTTTCTGGAGTCAAATGAGTATAGGTCATGATAGGTTTTAGTAATTTCTAGACCTAGCTCATCCATGACAGTTTTAGGCATGAGGTTAAGAGATGCACCTAAGCCCATCAAGAAGTGGTGAAAAACTTTATCATGAATATTCAGTGACGTGTAAAAACGAGGAGAAGATTCATCCCTATATTCTACCAAAGGTCCCAATATGACAACTGGTTTTTCATCTTATAAGTTCACCGAGTCTATGGAATTGGAGGAAGATTTAGGTTGCACCATCTTGGAAATGTACCTTTTGAACTCTTCATTTTCAATCAATTCTAAAAGTGGAACTGGAATTTTTATCTTTTGAATCTCATTTTGAAAACTAAAAGAAGAGAGAGATTTCAGAATCTCCTGAATTTCTATAACATGGGCCTTAATCATTGTTTGAGGGTTTTGTTCCTCTTTTTCTTTACTGCTAGAAACCACATCCTTAGTATAATTTTATGTTTTGTTGGGCTGATCTGATGTACTAGGCTTACCATCCTTAGTTTTTTACCTTAAGTTGTATTTATTTTGGTTTTCATTAGCTTTTTCCCTTTTAATCAATTCATTCAACTCACTATCCATAAGAGACTCCTCATATGTAGATTGAGTTAGATGAGGGGATGGAGAGGTGTCACCCACACAATGAATTTCTGGATCAGTTTCTTCATCCTCTCATGCTTCATCATCAACCATGTTATTGTGAAGAGGGGTCTGAACTTTTTGGTCATCCCTTTTTCTTTGATCTCTTTGAAGGATCTGAGGGGCATTATTTTGTCTCTTGAAATTTCATTTTTTATCAATATTTTGTGTATTTCTATAATTATGTTTTCCCTCAAGCTTCATTTTCTCCATTTTAGCAGAAAGTGATTTAACCAGTTTTGTTAGTTCATCTACTTGAGGGTTGACACCAGAAGAATCATAGATTGATCAATGATGCTTCAACTCTATTTTTTCTCCCATCTCTATCATGTTTTCCCCTGAGCTTATCATATTCCAATATATTTGACTCTACCTCCAAGGTTGCATCTTGCAAATGAGTTAGTGAGGTAGATCTCGTTTCTCTCAACAAGAGGCAAAACTCAGGGTCAAAAGCAATGGCATAGGTTATCTTGGCAGAAATTTCATTGGGCTTAATTTATGTGGGGATTTTGTTTTACATTTTACTAAATCTTTTTGAAAAATCTGAAACAGATTCCCCTTCTTTTCTCTTGAGTGACCCGAACTATGTAATATAATATAAGAAATATTTCTTATCTCCCCAATGCCTCAAAAAGGTATCATCCAAAGCTTTAATTCCAGCAATAGATCCAGGAGTTAAACCCCTAAACCATTTCCTAGCCTCACCATCAAGGCTTTGTACAAAAAATATCATCCAAACATCCTCATTCTCAATATTAAGATTGTCAGCATAGATATAAACGGTTGTAAGGTGTTCCTATGTAGTTATGTTCTCTTCCCCTGTAAAATTGGGCATGTACTTAAGATAGTCTCCAATTGGGAGAGCATTCATAGGATGAGGAAGCACAAGAGGGGCATACCTAGCAGCCACTATGGAATCCATCCTATTTCTAGGAAGGTTAGCACATGCCATTGGATTATGAAGAGGAGGCTTATAAATTCTAGGAGAATAAGGAGGAGATTGGGTCTTGATTGGTATATTTGCAGTCTTGATGATGTGTAGCTTGGGATAAGGAGGAATATAGGATGGAGAAGTTTCAATTTTAACAAGGAGAGGTTGAGTCTTGGAAGAGGATGTCGGAAATTCCAAGGGAAATGAGGTGTCTTCTTCTTTGGTCACAACAATTTTAAGAGAGAGAGGAGAAGGAGAACCTAGGGTAGGAAAATCCTCTAAGATTTCAAGTCTAAACCAACTTACAACATCACAGGAAGAAATAATTTCAAAACTTTCTTCTTTCAATTTGGGAGAAAAAGAAGAGTATTCCACAGGGAAATATTCAAGATTTAAATTTCTAAAAAATTCAATAGAGGGTAAAAGAGGAGCACTAGATACAACTATTGGTGTTTTAAAAGTGGAATCAAGAAAATAACTAGTAGTACCTGGAACAACAGCTCAAAATCCTTATTGAGAATATTTTCATTTCTTTATGATCTTCTTTGGTTCAACTTTAGGTGTAGCCAGAGGTAGATGTGGGGTATACCTCATGTGTCTTCCTTTAGGAGCCACAACTGAAACAGTGGAGTCGCCAGGTGCAAACTGCAATATTCAATTTACTGACTACTATACACCCTCAGAATTAGTATTTCTTTGTCATTCAATCCCATGGAAATGTTTTCAATCCGTTCCCTGACAATGGCACCAAGAATGTTAGCACTGAAAGTTACACTTTGAATGCTAAAGTGCAATCTCAGTACCCATCAATAGGTTTATGAGATAAGTCTTAAAATGTGGTGTCAAATGGATAAAACTCAGTTCAACAATGTCAAAACATAGGAAAATCTAAATGAAATGCATCTGCAAAAGAGGTCTTGTTTGGCTTAGGTCAGGGTTTTGAGGATTAGTGTGGATAGAAGGAAGACATGGTAAGAAAATGAAGTGAGTCTACCACTAGCATTAGGATTTACCAGTAGACAAAGAAAAAAAAAGATTAAGATACAAGAGCTTCTTAAATCCAAGCTAAAAAAACTCTGAGAAAGCTATAACAACATCACAATCAAACATCCATTGTAATACAACTACAAAATATCATTTGAATCATTCAATGATAGTAAAAATTAAAATGAGAGAGAAAGATAAAATGGCAAAAGAGAAAATTGACTTCCATTAAAAAAAAATCATCAAGTCTGATACATCAAACCAGAGTAGGTTATGTTGTATAATTACCAAAAGAGTCTTTTGCATCAACCATTAGAACCTAAAAAATGTCTTCTAATGCTCCTTTTATAGCCTAGAGAGGGAAAAACAACATACAATGCAATTTCATCCTCTAACATAGGATTCTTTCATCTCAAGCTAAGGTAATTACCCCTGTTCAAACTGGAATCAACAAACTGCTACAAAAAAGGATAATGTTGGAAACTATCCTAACACCCTAATCTTTCATAATGAGGTGTCCTTTGAGGGCATTCCTTTTGTTTCCAGGTATCCTCCAACTTTAATCTGACCCCCAAATAGTTGTACCATGCTCCCCTAGTCATCTAGTGACTGTTGATCCACTTGAACCCATCAAAATAGGAGTTTGAGGAAAATCTTGTAGCGATGATTGTATCAGCCAGTTCACAATGGAGTTCACAATGAAGTTTGTAGCGGTTGAATGTGTATACCAGTTTGCAGCACCAGACACTGCAAAATGTCATGTAGTTTCCCAATTTGTCCAGTTTGAGCCCCAAAACATCCAAAATTTTTCTCTAGAGTTAGGTATGCCTGTAGAAGCCTCATAATGTGGTGTATGAGTGAAAAAAATATTTATAAGCAACATACATCCTCAAAATATTCAAAACAAAGCAAGGAGTAATCATATCAAAGTTGAGATTTATTAAGGTATTTCATCCATTACTTTCTGAGCCTGTAACTCCTCCTTATGGCTACTTGGGCCAACATATTCAAATTTATTTTGGATAATTCTTCCTTGTAAGGCTGGAGCTCCATATTTAACCCCCTGATCTGTCCTTGGTAGGTTATATTCTTCTTGTATATGTTCTTAAGCTGCATGTGGAGAGGCCTAAATCTCTTAGCAATGACCTTGGCATCTACAAGGGTCTCACTATACATATCCATGAGATCACTTAGCTTCTTTCTCTCAACTAACTCTTCCCTTTTCATTTTATCAATTTCATCTTTGTATTCTCTGAGTTGTCTAATCAGCCTTTTAAAGGTAGTGTTCCCTGGAGGGGTGGTTATGTCTATCACCTCAATGTGTTTTTCAACAGCTTCAACTTTACCTTTACCCTTTCTCTTGATGGGAAATTCTATTGTGTTCTCCTTTTCAACAGTTTCCTTATTTGTTGATGACTTGGTGAAAGTCCTCCTAGCTTCAGTTTCAACTACAACATATGGTGATGGGAAAATTAACCTCCTTCCCTTTGTGTCTGTGGGTCTAGCTGATGGAATTTATGCTAATTCTGGAGCTGGTTGGGGTGAAACTTTCCTTGGTGGAGAGTGATAAGATCATTATTATCCTTCTTGTTCATCAGGAGCCTCATCATTTTTATTAATATCTTTACTCTTACTTTTCTCTGTATGCACGGTGCTATCAGCCTGAAGAGGAATCTGCACTTTGGACTGTGGAGTAGGGGAAACATTCAATTGAAAATGTGCAGAGACAATAAAATTCTCCCATTCAATGTTCTTTTTCTTCAACTCATCCATCACAAGCATCTTAATCAACCCTGAGTGAAAAACACTTGTGTCCACAACCTTGGACTTGGCTTGGACCCTGCCAGCCATTTTCCCAATTCTTCTAAACAAATAGAAAGGGAGGTTCATGAGGTCTTTCCTTGCAAATTGCAACAAAATTATAAAGTGGTACTGATAAATCATATTGAACATGCCCCCACAGGTGAAATATCTTTGGATCACATTTATCATCTTATCAAATCCTTCAACTGTGTGGCTCCTAGGAACTCCCTTTGATAGGTTATCTCCCTGACATTCAGGTTTAAGGAATTCTTTAGAGAAATTTGCATTTATATTCATGGACTTAAACCATCTTTCACTAGTGTTGGGTATCTCAGTAGATGTTTCTATGGTTTCTTCAGATACCTCAAGTTCAAGAGTCCCCACCTTAGTTTTGGTTCCATCAAAATTCAAGGAAAATTCTCTAGCTACCTCAAGGTGCCTCCTCTGCATCTTCTAAAAGAAATTGAAACATCCCACTCTTTGGAAAACCTCCCTGATCAAAGGTTCAGCAGAAAACAGTTGCATGTCATAGGGTTCAATTCTCACTATGCTCACACCCTTATGAGCCTTCTTCTTCTGTGGAGTATCCATTGATATTATAAGAAGAAAAAATAAGACAACAATCTGAGTGATGCAAGAGGAAAAACAAAAAGACATAGGTCTTAGGAATTGGATGGATAGTCTTTTTCAAAGCTGGATCTGTCTAAGGTTTTAATGTTCTTCAGCCTATTTTGCCTCCACGCTTATGAAAGGACATATGATAGTCTAATAGTCAAGAAATGAAGGAGGACTTCAAAGGAAAATGGAGATGCAAGGAGAATGTTGGAGGCTGAGGCTTAAAAGTTGATATGTTTAGGCTTGGACGAATCCACCTGCAACTGGTCTAACCTCCAACTCACTTTCGTCATCCAGTTCCCAGCAATTTCCATAGTGCCTTTCTGAAAACACCAGTTTCTGTAGTGCCGAGCTAAGAGGAATTTGAAATCTTGGAAAAACAGTTAGAAGAGATTTAAATGATGAAATCCCAGATTATTCCCTTAAAAACATGAGTGCTAAAAACAAGGAGATCGGATGACAAAGAATCATAAGTGAAATTATGGCAATGAGAGCAAAGTGTACCTGAGATGCGCTACGAAATGTCCTGATGAGGTGGCAGTGTACAAAAAGAACCTAATTTGACCTTCTAATGGGCAGAGGGACAAAGTGGAGGGGTTTTTAGTACATCGTGGAAATTGTGACATGTCAAGGTGGTGGTAGCATAAGGATGATGGCTTGTCTAACCTTGTCATGAAGATGGAGATATAAACCAAGTGTTTGGGCCAACATCGACCTTAACTTTATTTGTGCTAAGACCTAAGAAGACTATAAGGAAGAGGACAAAAGTAAAAATTAAACAACACTAAGGATAAAAATAAAAAAACCTAAGGCTAAATTGACCCAAACAATTCCATGTAACACACACCCATGAAGATACACTGCACGGTGCAAGGAAATATCAAGAACAACATCGACCAAAGGAAAATTGTGTGCACCAACTCATTTTTTCACTATGCGCAAGGAATCAAGAAGACCACATGTAGTGAATCTGAGCATATATTTGGGAATATTTCTACTTGAGTACTATAATGACCTGAGTGATCGTGGAAAAATGTATGGATGAGATGGAAAGTTAGTTAGGCTTTCCATACTTCAAGAATATTCGTGGGTTACATGCGGATCGACAGAGCGTGCAGATCTAACGCTTACTGAAGAGAGTTGGAGAATAGTCCAGTTTTGAGTCTTCTATATCAATTTTGTCTAATTTTTGTAAAGAGTTTGTAATCGAGTTAGAATTGAGAAAGAATGAGAACTGAGCACATAAATAGTGGAATGTAATGACTGTTGAATGAATATAGAGGTCATGGCACATACCTATGTTATGGTTCTTTGTATCTGTAGGCATTTGGATTTAATGAATATAATACAAAGTCATTTTTCTCTCTGCAATATTCTATGATTGTTACAAGGGAAAAACTCTCTATGGCCAAGGGTAAACCACAACAGACAGGTATGACTGCATAAATCAACTCAATTCCAACATGTGCTATATAAATAAATGTGCAATATGAGGAAGAAGCCTACCTCGGCCCAATCGTTTGATGTCGTTCTACCATTGAGCACTTTGACCCAAAGCTTTACACCTACAAGAAGTTCTCAACAAACAAGCGATGCAAGTATATAGTGACAATATATAAAATGAGTTAGCACATTAGATAGCACAATCCATTAATAAACATTACAAACATGCCCATGGATAATAATCATATATTTGCAATATATCGATAGGACGAGAAAGGAGTATTTCTATTAATAATTGATCAACAGAAGTATCAACATTACAGACTTCTGTGTCGGCATGGTTTGAAACCAAGAAACCAAGTTCCTTCCAACTAGGTCTCCACCACTTCAATCCTCCACCAAAGGCAAGCTCATAGCAAAGAGGTAATGAGGTCCTCTCGACAATAAGGAAAGAGCTTGGGGGATGAACACTGTGTTCAGACTTGAGGGACAAAGGGATGCAGACTCAATATGAAGTAATTTCTCTAGAGTAACTTTGCTCTCAAAGTTGATTGCTTTCTCCTCTTTTTCCATAGCTCGAAATTGTGATCTTATAGCCTCCAAAATGCAACTGAAGGGCCAAGTCAGAACGTTTCTAGTATATGGAAGGCCAAAGATCAGATATATTTTGACGTGACATGGAAACCCGACCTCATTTTGTATTTTCTGGCACAAATCCAAATATACGGGAGTTGTAGTGGAGCAGCAAGCATATACGCATCTTGCATAACCGTTAGGGAGCATATATGTGGAAAAATATGTAATTTTGGCTCTGGATTTATCAAAAGGGGGTTGATCAGTCTACATAGGGAAATGGAAAAAGGCCCTCTATGCAAGATAGAAATGGTGAAATAATCTAAGTTGTAAAAGTTGGAAAAACCCTTCTAGTTTTGGTGTTGGACTTTCGTCAAACACTTTGGAAACTTCTGTAAATGATGGTTGAAGATGAATTTTGAATGGACTGTGGTAGATTGCTTAGTTTTTCTGGCTGTTTTAGTGGTTTTATATCACCTTATGCCTCCCAAATGAAGTACCAAATGTATTGTTTTGATATCAACAAAACCCATAAAATTAATGATGAAGACAATCACATTTAAAGGAGCCAAATGATCAAACTCAAGATGATTTTTATTAAATATCAATGGATGAATTTATTGCAGCCAAATTGGAGAAGAATACCTCTCACAGATGATGACAATGTCTGAGATATGGAGCTTGAAACCACCAATCATACACAGCAATGGAAGTGGCCAGAACTGACCACACGTTTTGATGGAAGGGGACGGCCCCTATGGGTACGACGCACCACCTCTAGACAAGGACGATCCAACCACACCCTCAACAATATATTCCCTCTGCCCACGCAAGGTAAACCATCCAGTAGAGACTCATACAACAACCACCTCATCCCTTGCCTCCACAGAGCCTTGGACAACTCGCAACACTTGCAAATGGAGAGGAAACGGCCCAGCAGTGTACACGCAACCAATAAATAGTGATCAACAGAGGTTATCAGCATGAAGGTCGTGCCCAGCAATGGATACACAACTTTGGATGATGCATATCCCTTCCACAAGAGACAATACACTGCTAGGAAGAGGAGGATGCGCCCAACTCAAAGAAAACGCCCAAATTCCTCAACTCGCGCCAAGAGAAATTTCCCTCTCTTCTTCAAATATGCAAATGAAATTATTTCCTCAATGAATATCTTCGAACCACAATGCCAATACCTGAAAATGAGAAGCCGGAATGGCTTCTCCAATCTCACGGCTAGGGAAAATAGTTTCACTGCCGAATTCGAGTGCCGAAATGGGTTTCCAGTTGAAACCCTCGTTTGCTCACCGAGCTCTTCTCCAAAATCAATTTTCTAAATGAATAGTCAATAATCCCCTTTCCAACCCTCGCTTGTCCTTTTATTCCTTCACTTTTCTTTTTCTCCATTAAAATATTCATTTAATTAATAATTGGAGAGAAATACCCTCAAAGAGGGGTTTAATATCAATAAATTCACCTTTCCTAAGTTTTCACTTTATAATTTGAAAGTGACTTTACCAATATCATTTCCCTAACTCATCCGTATAATGGTTTACAGGAAATTGTATATACCATCATGGTAACCCGGCTGCCTAGGAAAAACGGGACATTACAGTCCTCCCTGCCCAAATTTGCTTGTCCTCAAGCAACTTCAAACCCAGAAACTGCAACACCTGTTCGTTTTCCCAAGTAGCATCCTCCACAGGTAGACCCTGTCATTTTACCAAGTACTCCCTGACTTCCCTATCATGGAATTTCCATCCTCGAACCTACAGGATCTCATCGAGGCTTGTGGCCCACCGCCCCTCATCATCCCAATGGGGTGACTCTTGTGAAACAACCTCCTCAAAAGTTCCCTCCATCCTGTACCTATCCCCATACATCTTCCGTTGACTTTGGGCCACCCTCAGGTTCTCCTTCAGTGCTCTCAGGATGTCCTGGTTGTCCTGTAACCAACCTCAAACCTGAGGAAATCTACAGTCGCTGCATGCTATGTCTGCAAAAATCAAGACCTCATAGACGTATAGCGCCTGAAAAGGGGTCATACCGACAGACATGTGAAATGTGGTGGGATAACAGTACTCCCCGAGATGTAACCATATCACCCAAGCACTCTACTGTCCTACGATGAAGTTTCGCAAATACCCTTCCACCCAAGCGTTCCCAAACTCAATCTGCCCGTCGATCGGTGGGTGGCAACTAGTACTCAAGGTTAGCTTGGTACATACCAACCTAGAAAATGCCTTCCAGAAACTTCCCGTGAAACTGTCGTTCCTTCCACTGACGATGGCTTTAGGCCACCCATGCAAACAGAACATCTCCCTAAAAGATAACTCAATCACCTGCGGTGTTGAGTAGTCTAAAGGAATGGTGGAGAAGTGGGAAAGCTTGGTGAGTCGGTCCACCGTGATATAGATACAATCCTTCCCTTGCATCTTCAGTAACCTGGTGATGAAATCCCTGGGGATGCCTTCCCACCCCTGATCGTGAATGGGTAAAGGTTGTAATGATCCGACTGAATGTGTGTGCTCCACCTCATTCCCCTGAGGAACTCTGCACTCCTAGAGATGCTTCTCTAACTCATCTCTATAGGCCCTGGGGTGCCTATATGGAGTGGTAATTACTGCTCGAATATCCTCCTCTAACTTACTGATGTACTCGAATCCCTTGTCGGGAGGCCTACATGGAGGTACATTACCAAAGACATTATGCTCCCGAAACAAGTCATGTATCTTTCTCGGACAATTGGGCTCCCTGCCCTTGGACCTCTGTACTGAAATATGAAACTCCGCAACCCGTGCAATGTCATCCCGTCTCATCACTGCCTCCATCTTCTTCGTGGTTACGACCTTAGGAGGATACATATTCATGCCCCACAGAACCACTCTCTTGTCGCGCTGACCCTGGAACTCCATCTCCATAGTATGGTAGTTAGTGGAGTACCTCCCTAGGGAGTATAGCCACTAAACTCCAAGCACCACATTGGTGTCAGGTATCTTTACCATGTAGAAGTCATCAGTGAGCATGTAGTTTCCCAGGTTCAATGTCATCCGTGGAACGTACCTGGTGCAGTCTAGTGTGTTCTCCCTTGGTATGACCACTGAGAAACCCTCAAAAGACTCAGCGGAAATGCTCTTTCGTTCCACTAACGAAGAGTCTATAAAGTTGTGGGATGCCCCACCGTCGACCAAAACTGTCACTCGATTTCCCTGCACTCCTCCCCTCATCCTGAAGGTTTGAAATCTGGGTATGCCGGAGAGTGATGCTATAACCCCTCATGTTTCCATCGATTCTTGTTCTGCCTCCGTTGTTGGTGAATCCTCCTTCTGTCCCTGTTCCTCTTCTTCCTCATCATCCCCACTATCAGAAAACACCTCTATGTAGTGTGCTTTGGCCTTGCCTGCACACCTATGACCCGGTACCCATGGTTCCTGACAATTGAAACACAACTTCTTCCTCCTCAGATCCTACCTGGTAGCATCATCCATCCTGTTCCTGCCTGTCCAATCCTTTTGTGGATGTCCTGCCCAGTCTCTCTGCTGATGTCCTGTACCATCCCTCAGAGGTGGTGTCCTGTCATCGAACTTCGTGGGGAAGTTGAGTCTCGGGGTGAACTTGGGCTTAAGTACAGACTCATGTAAGTCTCTAGCCCTGCTAACTACATCCTGTAGTGAAGTAGGCTTGTAATCCTTCACCCATCCTCAAAGTGGCTCGGTTAGCCCCTATGTGAACAAGATCACCAAACAGGCCTCAGAGATGTCAGTGACCATCACTGATATCCTCTGGAAATTTGATATATATGCATCTGTCGACCCAGTCTGTTTCAATTGTGCTAAGTCTCTAAAAGACATCTCAGGATCTTGTCTGTCAAATCGGCGCACCAGTCTACCTGTGAACTCAACATAGGTGACAATATGGGCATGAACCAGGGTGGTCATCCCGTGGTACCACCAGTCCTGTGCCTCACCCTCCAAGTGCAATGTCGCCAACTTAATGGCATCAGTCTTTGCCATGGGGTTCAGCTGGAAGTAGGTGTCGAGCTTCTGCACCCAAGCTCGTGCAGTGCACTTCGACGTCCCATCGAAGTATGGTAAAGTGAGCTTTCCCACTGTGCGCTATAACTTGTAGCTCTGCGTGGGACCCCTGTTGAAGAACCTCGCCCTGTTTCTCCCCTTGAAGCTACAAAACTCAAAAAAAGTCATAGCTTCTCTCAAATCTGGATCCATGGCCTTATACTCCTAAAAATATGTTGTTAATGGCTCGTCCTGCTCTACCTGCCCTCCTGTGCCTATCTCTGGTGGTCCTAAGAACTTTGGCATGGTAGATCTAGGAATGTCACTGTAGTCATGAGGGCGGTTCTGAGGGCTGGTCCTGGAAGTGATCACCTCAATGTGAGGTTTGTGTGTGTTTCCCCCTTCTTCCATATGCCCTCTCTTGTTTCTCTCCCCCCTTTCTTCACCATGCTTTCTCCCTAGAGAATAACCTATGATTCTGCCCATGAAATCTCGAGTCTCTCTCTAGCCCTCTGCAATATCCTGTAAGGCTTTCATAAGCCCTCTGATCAAACCATCCTCTCTGTCCTCTGGCAAATTTTCATTGTTTCTTGGAGTGTCCTCCATTTCTTCTTCTCTTCCCTCTATGCTTCTATACCTTCTGCGCCTATAAGTGATGTTTTTCAGCCCTTACTCAATCATCAATGTCGCCCACAACTGGCCAAGATCATGCTCTGATACCACTGAAATAATCTAAGTTGTAAAAGTTGGAAAAACCCTTCTAGTTTTGGTGTTGGAATTTCATCAAACACTTTGCAAACTTATGTAAATGATGGCTGAAGATGAATTTTGAATGGACTGTGGTAGATTGCTTAGTTTTGTTGGTTGTTTTAGTGGTTTTATATCACCTTATGCCTCCCAAATGAAGTACCAAATGTATTGTTTTGATATCAACAAAACCCATAAAATTAATGATGAAGACAATCACATTTAAAGGAGCCAAATGATCAAACTCAAGCTGATTTTTATTAAATATCAATGGCTGAATTTATTGCAGCCAAATTGGAGTAGAATGCCTCTCACATATGATGACAATGTCTGAGATATGGAGCTTGAAACAACCAATCATACACAGCAATGGAAGTGGCCAGAACTGACCACACGTTTTGATGGAAGGGGAGGGCCCCTATGGGTACCATGCACCACCTATGGACAGGGACGATCCAACCACACCCTCAAAAATATATTCCCTTTTCCCACACAAGGTAAACCATCCAGCAGAGACTCATACAACAACCACCTCATCCCTTGCCTCCATGCAGCCTTGGACAACTCGCAACACTTGCAAATGGAGAGGAAACGGCCCATCAGTGTACACGCAACCAATAAATAGTGATCAACAGATGTTATCAGCATGAAGGTCGCTCCCAGCAATGGATACACGACTTTGGATTATGCATATCCCTTCCACAAGAGACAATACGCTTCCAGGAAGAGGAGGACGTGCCCAGCTAAAAGAAAACGCCCAAATTCCTCCACTCGTGCCAAGAGAAATTGCCCTCTCTTCTTCAAATTTGCAAATGAAATTCTTTCCTCAATGAAGATCTTCAAACCACAATGCCAATACCTGCAAATGAGAAGTCGAAATGGCTTCTCCAATCTCACGGCTAGGGAAGATAGTTTCACTATTGAATCCGAGTGTCGAAATGGGTTTCCAACTGAAACCCTCGTTCGCTCACCGAGCTCTTCTCCAAAATCAATTTTCTAAATGAATAGTCAATAATCCCCTTTCCAACCCTCGCTTGTCCTTTTATTCCTTCACTTTTCTTTTTCTCCATTAAAATATTCATTTAATTAATAATTGGAGAGAAATACCCTCAAAGAGGGGTTTAATATCAATAAATTCACCTTTCCTAAGTTTTCACTTTATAATTTGAAAGTGACTTTACCAATATCATTTCCCTAACTCATCCGTCTAATGGTTTACGAGAAACTGTATAAACCATCACGGTAACCCGACTGCCTAGGAAAAACGGGACATTACAAATGGTGAGGCAAATCTTTATATAATAGATGCCCCCTAATGTGTGAGATTAGAGGAGTATCTGCGATGGCCGAAATACATTATAAATAACCCAGAAGTGGAGTGGTAGAGAACCAACTGGACGAACTCAATTTCTCATTACATTATGTATTGAATTTGCATACATGGCTACCAAGAATACAATGTAGATCCATGTGGAAAATATACCAACAAGTGTTCATGGCCATGGGTAGGCAAGTATAAATGCGGTTACATGCCAATAGTTGTCATAGTCACGAACAAGGCCTAGTGAAACCAGTCTCAAAATCAATTTGAAGATATCTGTATACCATGGAGTACAATCTAATCTCCCATGATCGTTGAAGTCAAATAGGTGTTGGTCCAATGAAATGGAAGCAACAGCTTAGGAAAGCTGCATCCACAAAGTGATGTCTTCAAGTCTTCAATACAATCCACCAATGGTGCAAATCTACATCATGTGAATAAATGAGTTGAGGTCAAACACGATGAGACGTTGTTTGATTACCGGTCATTGAGGTATACCGTTAACAAACGTGAGACAACCTACCAATGATGAAAGTAGGTATCAAGGCACCGAGTACATCTCTACAAATGTGAATAAAGGAGCTGGTGTCAAACACTTGAGAGATCCATTGATCATGAGACATTGATGTATTCCCATTTGTCAATGGTGAGAGAGCCTGCCACTAATGACTGCAAGCCTCGAGGTACTCATAAGACTCTAGGTCTTGTATCCAGAATACATGAGCTGAAGTCGATGGAAAGAGCCCCGCTGAAAGGAGAGCATTAAGGCATCTCTCATCAGTCAGCACGAGGAACAAAGCAGGAGCTTCATGATTTGGCAGAGATCGGATGAAGAACATGTTCATGAACCAATGACCCTATGCATCTTTCGCGTGTGCCAAATGCAAGTGGTACACGAAAAAGACCCTCTGAATAGAAACCAATGATGAAAACTGCGAACGAAGGTGAGGAACCCACCAATCAGGCTAATGGAATCCAAGACATTGCACGAATCCCAAATTGTGAATAAATGTCTTGTCATCAAACATAAGGGAGAACACCCAGTCAACGACCCATGATGAAATGTTAATTGTTGGGTTCAAGGTGACCTACCAATGATGAAAGTAGGGCCAGGGTGCATCATAAGACCAAAGTATCATGTGATTCTGAGACAAACTAAGGGTATGGACGTCATGCAAAGTCAAGATTTCTGAGGAGTGGCTGACACAGGTTGATAGACTTCCTTTGAACAAGAGAATGAGACATACGGTGGACTCCGGGAGCATAGACTTAATGATGTGACAACTAGATGCAAGAGGCATCCATAATGTTCTCTATAGTGATTGGAAGATTAACTAATCGGTAGAGAAAATTCTGTAATGAGATCGGCTTCCTAAGGCCATGCTAAACCCAAAATTATGATGATGCAAGGACTCAATAACTTTGTGCTCTGTTCAAAGGCGATACGACTACTGCCAATTACAATATAGTACTCCCTTCCCGCCTGTCTTTTTTTGTTTTTTCATAACAAGTGAATGCTATGATACAGAGGAGGGAACAAGTGTCGCAAGTAAGAAAAACTAGTTCCATCAGTGGAACGTACCTATGCTCAATGAAAGGAAATGCATGCGGGAGATGGACACTCGGGGTGTTGTTCCCTCCAGGGTATAGGGTGTCAAATTGTGAAGGATATAAACAAGGCTCTTCTTGGTTGAGGATGCAAACTTCTTGGGCCATGGTTTATAACGCAAAACGAGAACCAGCTAAAGGCTCAATACTGCAAGCAAGGGCATGAGATGCAATCACAATTTAACGCAAAAAAATGTCCTTTTTTATATCTTTTAGTCTACTTGGTGTGAAAAAGGGGTAAACTTGTGCCAAATAGACGTCTTTTCAAATCCAATTTACGAGTGTGAAAAAGACAAGTTCACTCGGTGATCTTTTCTATTTTTGATAGCGAGTCAGAAAAGATCTTAACTAAGACTCATGATCTTTCAAATCCAATTTTAATGAGTGTGAAAGAGACAAATCACTCAACGATCTTTTCAATTTTTAATAACGATTCGGAAAAGAGCTTAACTAAGATTCGTGTTTAGTTCTAATCAACATGTAAAGGGGGATTCCAAGGCTCCCATCCTAGCCTTCTCTGAAAAGTCAGTATCCTGCGGATAGCTGACAAAATCTTGGGAAAGCCCAAAGCTCTCCAAGTCAAGGAGGAGAAAGTGCTAACATAGTACATAGTCTTTGTTATGGTTCGAATAATGTCTCTTAGTGGAACAGACATAGGTGGGGGTATGGGATGTCCCGTCAGGTCGTCCCAGTCGAAGGGGACCTCGTTAGAACTCAGAGAGAGAGTATTCAGAGGAAGAATGAATCTCTCGTGTTCAGAAGAGGGAAGGCTTGGAATGTTGATGATGTGACTAGAGGGTGCATCACTCTTTTCAAGGAGAGTCGGTTGACCATAAATGGTACCACCGTGGTCACTTCTTCAATTATAGATTGAAGAGGATGCATGGTAACGGGGGCAGGAGACACTTCACCCTCCGTGGAGGGGGTGAGGTCAAAGGAAAATCTTAGTGGTGAGACCACTGAGATCATTAAAGGTGAAGTGGTGTGAGGAGGAACCATGGGTGTCTTGAAGTCCAAAGGGCTTTTGGGCGAGCCCCATGCCTTTGGTATCTCGACAGTCATTGGGCACAAGCGAGTAAGATGGCTTCCTTCACAAGTTCTGCAAAGGAATTTAGGCTTACATCTGAGACATTTAGGTTTCTCGATGGGACTAGTCGAGGAAAGAGAATCGTCTCTTGTATGATTAATAGGATTCGGAGACGTGACACGACTATGATATGAGGTGAAAAGGATGATGCCCCCAACATAATTGGCAGAGGTTGGAAGCGAGTTGTCAACATGATTTGTAGAAAGTGTCGACTCATCTCCAACATGACTAGCAGAGGTGGGCAATGGTGCACTGGTGTGGCTTCCAGTGGTTGGGATAGTGATATATTGCGGTATTTGATTCCAAGGTCCTAAAAAAGATCGATTCTGAAACATTGTAGGCCAGAAAGGATTCTGGTATACTCCTTGTCCCGACCCAGAAACATGGTGGTTTATGCCAAGGTGGTCTGAAGAGGTCTGGACGGGCATCATCACTGAGGTCTGCAAAGAGACCGAGGTAGGATAAGAATTATTCGAGTGAGGATATATGTTTCCCCCTTGTGAGGGTGTCCCATAAGTTGGGTAACCCGAATTATAAAATTGATTCTCCCCATACGGAAGACCTAGGGGTACTTGAGGACCTGGTGCAGAAGAAGTGTTTAAAGGGACCGACATGGAAGATGAAAGATACATGGGTGGGGTATAATAAGCACCCATCTGAGCACTGGTTCTTGAAAGAACATAGCTAGGATTGGATCCATAAGGTGGAAGGTTCCAACCTCCCATGGGAACATGACTCATATCAAATGAAGAAGTGGGCATGGGAGCGATGGTGCCCCCGGGTCCAATGCTAGGATTCATATAAGTAGACCAGGGAGGGGGTTGCATGTAGGAAGGCATATCAATAGAACAATGACTAGAGACCCAAGGTGTGGATTGAGCATTGTAATCGTGCATGCCATTGTAAAAAATAGAAGGTTCTGCCCCGATGAAATGAGGAGGCATCATGGGGGGGGTAACAACGAATGGAGGAGTAAAAGGCACTCCGTTATCCATGATAATGAAACCAAAAACTAGAGTCCTAGGGCCAACTAGTAATCAAAGAGGATACCAAAAAGTCAAACGACCAATATGCATGCAAATGGAATAAAGTGGTTGAGTGGCCTCCCTCACTAAGCAAGGCATGCCTCATCCAGGAGGGACTTCAGACTCCTTGCTAAAGTTTGGAGGTAACAGAATCAGTTATAAGGGCCCTCGTAGGCTTAACAACTAGTTGGTCAGATCCCTCCGGAGAGGTAATCCTCCATAAAGGTTGTGTGTTGTTTGACCCCTATCTGACTTAGGATACAAGAAGAATAACCCATGCAAGTAACCTATGAGAAACCTAAATTAAGCAACTAATCAACCATTGTATAATCGATGCACAAGCGAACAATCGTAAGTTTGTATTACCATATGGGCAGGGTAGCAAAGCCCAAAACCTTGAAAGTACTACCTCTCATAGAGGTATGGATACTAGCAAGATCCCTAAATACGAATAAATCCACAGAAATATCTTTGACTCTAGGTGAGTATCCAGGGTTTATCCCTTCAACAGACTTCGCGCAACCTCGTTCTTAACTCCAGTGTGAGCAGAGCCTCCTGATATTACCAATTATACAATGGATTTCTCAACTCCCTGTCTCAGACACATATGTTGATTTAATTGCCTTGGAGAAGTTTACTCACAAAATCATATTCCAAGGCACTAAATCCTAGGCTATTTTGTGTGCCCTAAACAATAAAATCGTTACTAATCAATTTTAGTTTAAAGCATAAATTTTATTAGCTGTGATTACTCAAAAAGGTATGGAAATGAAACTCATGGTGTTATGACTCTGCATGAAAATAAAAATAGATATAATGAAAAGCCTAACTTTAACTTTTCAATGAATGATATGCTAAATAAAAAAAGTGCAATCTTCAATTTTAACTCTGTAACTCTGAAGTAAAATGCAATCTTTCGCTAAATGTGCTAAGCTAATGATAAAGGTTCAAAGACAAAAATACCAACCAATGCAAAATACCTATTTTTTTGTATTTTCAATGTACTAAAAAGAAAATGCATGGACTGATAAGTGACTTGATATATAACTTCTACTATGTATAAAAGAAATCACTTGAGCAGAATACCAAGCAGCTAAGCAGACAACCCAACTACCAAGGACAAATCAAAAATGAAAAACAAATAGAAATACGTCGCCCAAAAATTCAACTCTAAACAGGTTTCATGTCATCCCAGATAGTCTCAACAGGCACCACAGAGACCTAAGAAGGCTCAATGATCCTCAAAACCTACTCAACAATCACTAAACCAAGAAATAAATCAAGGGGAAGTGGTATACGCGACTTTTCAAGAGAGAAGGGCATATATTCGCCTCTTGTAGTGGGACAACAAGCGTGTATACGCGGATGTCAGGGGAAAAGGGTGTATATCTTTTAAAACAAGGCTAGGCAAGGGTGAAAGGTTGAAAAACTCAGACCCAGAGTGAACAAACTCTTTCTAACTGTGATATGACAAGAAACAAAAAGGAAGAAAAAAGCAATGTAAGAAGGAAAAATAATTCAACCCTTAGAAGGAAGATCTCTCCCCAGTGGAGTCACCAATTCTGTTACAAGGGAAAAACTCTCTATGGCCAAGGGTAAACCACAACAGATAGGTATGACTGCAGAAATCAACTCAATTCCAACATGTGATGTATAAACAAATGTGCAATACGAGGAAGAAGCCTACCTCGGTCCAATCATTTGATGTCGTTCTACAGTTGAGCACTTTGACCCAAAGCTTTACACCTTCAAGAAGTTCTCAACAAACAAGCGATGCAAGTATATAGTGACAATATATAAAATGAGTTAGCACATCAGATAGCACAATCCATTAATAAACATTAAAAACATTCCCATGGATAATAATCATATATTTGCAAGATATCGATAGGACGGGAAAGGAGTATTTCTATTAATAATTGATCAACGGAAGTATCAACATTACGTACTTCCATGTCGGCACGGTTCGAAACCAAGAAACCAAGTTCCTTCCAACTGGGTCTCCACCACTTCAATCCTCCACCAAAGGCAAGCTCATAGCAAAGAGATAATGAGGTCCTCTCGACAATAAGGAAAGAGCTTGGGGGCTGAACACTATGTTCAGACTTGAGGGACAAAGGGATGCAGACTCAATATGAAGTAATTTCTCTAGAGTAAGTTTTCTCTCAAAGTTGAATGCTTTCTCCTCTTTTTCCATAGCTCAAATTGTGCTCTTATAGCCTCCAGAATGCAACTGAAGGGCCGAGTCGAAAATTTTCTAGTATATGGAAGGACAAAGATCAGAGATCTTTTGTCGTGACATGGAAACCTGACCTCATTTTGTATTTTCTGGCACAAACCTCGATATACATGAGATGTAGTGGAGTAGCAAGCATATACGCATATTGCATAGCAATTAGGGAGCGTATATGTGGAAAAATATATAATTTTGGCTCTGGATTTATCAAAAGGGGGTTGATAAGTCTGCATAGGGAAATGGAAAAAGGCCCTCTGTGCAAGATAGAAATGGTGAGGCAAATATTTCTATAACAATGATTTTTCTGAGTAAATGTATATTTATCTTAATGGTTAATGTTTAGTACTCTATGTTTCATTATGAATGAAAAAATGTATGTATGACTGAGAGGCTTCCTTGTATACACTATCCCTTCACATCCAACACAAGAATAAGTGGTCTCTATGATTATCATGGCGTCTCAAGTGATAGCTTCTTTGGCCTTAGATAGAAGATTAAATATGCCAACGCCTTAGGGTTTTGTTGGTCAAATCTTGATGAACCTCAGGTCTTCAACCCCCCAATGACAGGGGAGACATGATCCAATATGTCATAGGGATGAAGGTACAGGTGTCAAGTAGATATGAGTTAGAGGTTTATGTGTTGGTGGTATAATATATCAACCATGGTGTCGTGTTAGTTAAAATATAACAACACCATCATTATTATCATAATTTTCGTCATGATGATGATGATGACAACGATGGAAATGACGATGATGACCACACCAATGATGAATATGAAAACATTATTTATGATGATATGAACACTTTGTACTCGATTGATTATTAAGTTGGATCTATTCTTTCCCATTAATTCCAATGGTATTATGGTTGAGAGAGTGTGGTCATCATCGTGATGATGATCATGATAATTGTTACCTCTCAGAAACTCCCTAAAGGAAAAGTATATCCTTTAATGTGAGGTAAAGACTAAGAATACAAATATACAAGCTGCTCATTGTCACCTCAATGGCCTTGCATCTAACATTCTAGGCTAGGATCACTAACCTAAGGGGGAATCTCGCATAGTTAAGCTAAGTCCTATCATTGTAATTGATACTATGAAAGGGGAAAGACCCGGCTTGACACAAATTTGATGATCTTCTCCAAGGGAATGAATCAATATTGACAATTATCAATGATGAAAAGTTAAATATTTCTTGCAAGATTATTCCACATATAATGTCAATGCCCAACCATAAATGATCATTGAAACCACTAAGCATGTAGTACTTTTTAAATCACAAGAAATAACGCAAGTTCTTTTCAACTCAAGATATACTCAATGTATTTATAGCATGCTTTCATGTGAACATCACAAACCATTCATCACAAATAAACTATGAACTATGAAAGAAATTAATGCAACATGGAAGTATATTGACATACCCAAACAATTAATTCTGCAGTGAAGGGTAGCAAGCAAATGTTCTAGATATAACCTTCAATGATGTGAACTATCAAACCCAAACATACATATCCAAATGTGATATCAATGAGCTATTAAATATTCCTTTAAGATATGATCTCGACAAGATTCTCTAACATAAGTCCATTGGACAAAAAACAATGAAGATATTGAATACTTGTCTGTAGTTTGCTTGAATATTTTAGTGTAGGGCTACATTTCATTGAGACCTCCAACGAAGAAATAAGGTAGTTATGGACAACACAAAAAATGAATTAAAAATTCAGATTGAAATTAAGTCCAATAGTTTTTTATGAGGAGATTTAGGCTCCAAAGTTTCCACCTTTATACATGATACAAATTGCTATACATTCCTCACTAAATGCACCAACATATGTGAGACAACAATGATGTGTTATACCATTTTTTTGATGATCAAATAATGGGTTTGTACCAATCCCACAATAATATTTATACCAAGTATTGCAGGGAAATGAAATCAGCCTCAAGTGGTATTAATCTCGTTGAATGGTACTACATTGATGAATGATATAAGCTCATAAAATCTTGTTGCAGTGATGGTTCCCAAACTCAACAAATAAGTGCCATCAATTATAAAGGAGAAATCATATCTTAATTTTGCAGATACCTACCAACCCTAATGTATGATTATTTGCAACCATTTTAAGGCACAAATGTTCCTGTCAATATCAACAAGATATAAGGTTTATATTGAAAAATAAAGTACTTTTTTATCACAAGATTCAATCACATTGAATCCATGGATTTAGAATAAAATCGACTAGCATACACTTGATCCTTCAAATTAGTTTGGGATAGGTGTGTAAAGATCATATCTAGAGTTGTCATAGAGATGAACTGAACTTCTCAAATTCCTACTACATGATCATATCCAAGGAATCGACCCTTGGAAATGGAATCTAATAGGTAATGGGTTTTGGAGCTCACTCGAATTGATCGAGGTAGAAATGTATTTGGTTTAACTAATTAAGCAAGAATACCATTGAGTGTTTCCCTAAAATACAGTTAAAAAAGGAGAATATCACCTCTGTAAAATCCGCAAATATGATGAATTATATGGTGGAGAAAAGGGAAATGTCCAACAAAGATAAGGTAATCACTACACATGATTGGTAGAAGGTTTAGGGTGGATTAGGTAAAGAATAATTTCAATGTTGTTGTACAAAACAATTGATTAACCATTTGTAACTTCTAGATACCTACAATGTTTTACACTCAAGGAATCGACAACGACTGACAACCGCGGGAGGAAATGAATCCATTTTTTTATTTTTAATTTCCAATTCGATCAAGAGCAAAAGTACCTTGAATGTTGGTTTTAAGGGGTAGCATAAACCTATTAGCCAAAGGAATAAAGAAAAAAACCAATATAGTGATCTATTGGTTAAGAAAACCTTTCAAGGTATTATTCTTAGGGCTGCACCATATTAGAACTGAAAGGTGACCTACCCTAGGGTTTGATGTGGAGAGAATAGACAAAAATAGGTATTTTGTTGATACTAAGAGGGGGGTGAATCAGTATCAAGTACAATTTAAAACCTTTTTCAACTTATACTTAAACCATTCAACTATATCCAATGAGAAATGAACAATAGTATAAGAGTTACACCAATACACCACAATACACCATGC
>ML792288.1:187182-201781 GCA_009831015.1 Picea engelmannii | reverse complement strand
CACCAATACACCACAATACACCATGCACAATATATGAGAAATAATCAATAGTTATTGTTCAAGGGAAGTAATGACTTCCAAAGGTAGATACAGCTTCCAAATGTAAAGGGAGGGATAAACCTCCAAGAGGAAGATACAATCCTTCAATATCAAGACATGATTTAATTCTCCATCCTTTCCCCTTCCTTCCACCCAAGAATATATGAGAGATAATACAACTTTACATTAAATCATCACCATCAATGAACCATCACATAGAACCTGATAATGCTTCCTGAGACTTCTTCAATTTATGCAATTCTTCAATTCTTGGAATACTCTGATCCTGTAGATAATATTACTCAATGTATTCTTTGAAAATTCTCCAAGTTTCTTTCCTTGAATCCTCCCTAAAAAGAAGTTATAGAGAGAATGGTAGACTTTGTTCAATTCTGGTTTATTCAGGAGACCGAACTTGTACAGAATGCCCCGCGCTCAATATTTAACATTCGATTTTGAAACTCTCACACAATAAACTAAATTCCATACTATTTCCAATGCAATTTGTCCCATGTCATTTGGATTCTCTATGAAGAAGTTATGATTGTTTTACCTAGAACACATGTTTATTGACTAGCTTCAGGACTGGTAAAAAAACCCTATTTTCCACAGAGTGTATCTCCATAATTATAGCGAATCAAGAGATAAAATTTTTACCACAGGTACCTTGATATGGTGTCTGAATACTATAGCAATTTCACCATCTGAATCATTCTAGAAAAACATTTATAGCTAAAATGGTAAGATGACCTGAAAATAACATACCTTAGAACACATCACCAAAAGACTTCATCCTCCCTTGAAATTTGGCCTCCTTTACTTTTGATTTCCTCTGAAATTCGACTTTTGTATTAAATGAATGTATAATGATATTTATTTATACCATTTATGTCACTTCCTTTTAACATTAGGTCCGACCTGACACTTTCTTATTTTGTAATTTTTTTCTTTAATTATCTTCAGGGCCTACATGTACTTCCTTCTTCAATTCACTTTGTCATATTCAAAGATTCATTTCTCCTCAACCATGAGGATCCACATGATGTGTCACATACCACCGGAAACAACATGATGTATATTATCCATCCATGGGTGTTGTATCTGCATGTGCATTTTCCTTCATGTCCAAATACCTTCATCAATCTTGTTGTCCAAAACCCATGACTAGGGTTGACATCAATGACAACAATCAATCTTCCAACAATATCCCCCTTTGTCATTGATGGAAACACTCATGCTCCCCCTATCATCATGATCCCAATTTCTCTCCCCCTTTGACATCAATGGAAAATGGTAGGGCTTCTCCCCCTGAGTTTAAAGGCAAAAGGTAACTCTCTTCTTTGGGGCTGCTCCCCCTGAACATGTGCCACTCAATAATACTTCATCCTTATTTTTGGTCTTTGGGACTTTTTCTTACTTGCAATCCTTTTTGGTGTCTTCTATATTCTCTCTTCTTCATGTCTAGGATGTATATGTTGTTCAGTCTTCTTGTTGCAGTTGCAACCAATCTTCCTGGGTTATTTTCTCTGATTTTACATTTTCGGGAGTCAAACGTAAGAGTGTATCCTTGATCACATATTTTGCTGACATTGAGGAGATTATGCTTCATATATTCAACCAATAGGAATTTTCCTTCTTTTACATTTTCACTTCCAAGCTTTACAATTTCTTTTCCAAGTATTTTATTAGATGAGTCATCTCCAAATGTAACATTTCCACCCTTTTTCTTCAAGATGAAAAATTTGCTTTGATCTCCGGTCATATGAGATGAGAATCCACTGTCTATAAACCATTCATCTTCTTCTTTGCATTCTTTAGCGACCAATGTTATTTGACAATTTTCATTTTGTGGAATTTCTTTCATTTTCCATGTTGTAGTTGGTATACAGACATTTGGCATATGATTATATTGCTTCATCTCTTTGCAATCTTATGCTTTATGACCAAGATTATTGCACTTGTAACATACAATATTTTGATCCATTAATGGGTCAAATGGATTATAATTTATGTTTATAGTTCTATGAACATTTCCATATCTACTATTTTCACCATTCATGTAGCTTGCATAGTTATACCTTTCATTGATTCTACAATTGATTGCCTTGTGTCCAAAATTTCCACAAGTATAACAATGTCCAAGAAAGAAATTTTGATACCTGGGAGTAAGTGATCTTCTTTGTGGTGTGGTAGGTAGTTTCCTTCATAATGATTTCTTTCATACCTGATGGGAGAGGATATTCTTGATGTCTCATTCCTTCTGAATTCTTCTATCTTGTTGTTCAACTTGTTCTGGAGTGTTGGTTTCATCATTTTCATCTTCCTTCTCTTGTTTTGTTGTCTTCAAACTGTCATTGTATCCTAGTCCTGTCTTGTCATTTGGAGATCTTTGATTGCTAAGGATCTCATCTAATTTTTTAATGCTTTTTTCGAACTTCTTCAACTTTTATGTTGTCAATAGTAGCTCCCCTTTTGTGTGATCCAATTATTCTTTCAATTTATCATAATATTCTAATTGTTCCTTCAAGCTATTAATGGTATTTTCAAGCTTGTAATCCTCTTCTTCACAACTACTCAATTTACCTTTTAGTATTATGTTTGTGTTTCTAGGCTTGCTATTTTCAGTTTCAACATGCTTCAACTTTTCAAGATTCTCGTATTCTTGTTCACTCTCTGCATTGTCTTTGTATCCCCAAAAGGAATCAAGGTTGGTGTCTTCATATGAATCTTCTTCACAAATGATTTCTTCTTCTTTAGAATTCTTGTGATCATCATCCTGGGTTTCTTGGGTTATGAAGAGGACTTATCCTCCATCATTATCTTCTTCATCACTCTCATTTGAGGAGATGTCATCATCCTTGGAGTAGAATCTCTTTTTATTGTTGAGACTTCTCTTTTTATAGTAGCAGTTTTCAACAATATGTCCTATTCTACCACAGTTAAAGTATTTGAGAGGAGACTTACCTTTGTATCTTCCACTTCCCTTCTGAAACCTTCTTACAAAATTTGATATTTCTTCATCAAGGTCGTTATCCTTGTCTTTTGTCTTATTTATGGCTTTAAAGGATGCTTCATTGTATGGCTAGTCACTTTCTATACCCGTTCTCATTTAATATGCTATAAAAGACCCATGTACTCCATCCATTGTCATTTTGGTCAAGTCCCTAGTTTCTTCAATGGAAGAGACCTTAACATCATACTTCAAGAGAAGTGATATCAACACTTTTTGTACAACCAATGATTCATCGATCTCTTCACCTAATCGTCTGATAGAATTAACAACTTCATCAACTCTAAGAAGATAGGTTTCAATATCTTCCTTTTCATTCATCTTCAAATTTTCAAATTCTTCTCTATGTCGTTGAAGCTTGACCTGCTTAACTTTTGGATCACCTTCGTAGATGCTCTTGAGTTTGTCCCATACCTCTTTACTAGTGCTGCAGCCCATCACTTTGCTAGCAATGGTGGGTGCCAATGCTGCTAGAATAACATGTCTCGCTTTTGAATTACAACTCATAAGTTTCATCTATTTTGGATCGGTTGGAGAATTATTTGGGATTACATAGCCATTTACAACTGAGTACCAAATGTCTACTCCCAAATCCGTTGGGTAAGTTTTCACTCTATCACTCCAGTATGCATAATTTCTTCCGTCAAATTTTTGAATCCCATTTGAAATGTGCTCATGGTCATCCATCTCTTCTCAGGATTTTCCTTCCAGTCGTTAAACTGTTATGAAGGAAACCTACTCGGATACCAATTGTTGATACTGACAGGGGAGTGAATCAGTATCAAGTACAATTTAAAACATTTTTCAACTTATACTTAAACAATTCAACTATATCCAATGAGAAATGAACAATAGTATAAGAGTTACACCAATACACCACAATACACCATGCACAATATAGGAGAAATAATCAATAGTTATTCTTCAAGGGAAGTAATGACCTCCAAAGGTAGCTACACCTTCCAAATGTAAAAGGAGGGATAAACATCCAAGAGGAAGATATAATCCTCCAATATCAAGACAGGATTTAACTCTCCATCCTTGCCCCTTCCTTCCACCCAAGAATATATGAGAGATAATAAAACTTTACATTAAATCATCACCATCAACCAACCATCACATAGAACCTGATAATGATTCCTGAGACTTCTTCAATTTATGAAATTCTTCAATTCTTGGAATACTCTGATCTTGTGGATACTATTACTCAATGTATTCTCTGAAAATTCTCCAAGTTTCACTCATTTAATCCTCCCTAAAAAGAAGTTATAGGGATAATGGTAGACTTTGTTCAATTCGGGTTTATTCAGGAGACCGAACTTGTACAAAATGCCCCGCACTAAATATTTAACATCTGATTCTGAAACTCTCACACAAGAAACTACAGTCTATACTCTTTTCAATGCAATTTTTCCCACTTCATTTGGATTCTCTATGAAGAAGTTATGATTGTTTTACCCAAAACACATGTTTATTGTCTAGCTTCAGGACTGGTAAAAAACCCCTGTCTTCCACATAGTGTATCTCCATAATTATAGCGAATCAAGAGTTAAAAATTTTACTACAGGTACCTTGACATGTATTCTCAATACCATATCAATTTCACCATCTTAATCGTTCTAGAAAAACATTTATAGAGAAAATGGTAAGATGACCTGAAAATAACATACCTTAGAACACATCACCAAAAGACTTCATCCTCCCTTGAAATCCGACCTTCTTTACTTCTGATTTCCTCTGAAATTCAACTTGTGTATCAAATGAATGTATAATGATATATATTTATACCATTTATGTCACTTCCTTTTAACATTAGGGCCAACCTTGCACTTTCTTATTTTGTAATTCTGTTCTTTAATTATCTTCAGGGCCTACATGTACTTCCTTCTTTAATTCACTTTGTCATCTTCAAAAATTCATTTCTTCTCAACCATGAGGATCCACGTGATGTGACACATACCACCGGAAACAACATGATGTATACTATCAATCCATGGGTGTTGTATCTGCATGTGCATTGTCCTTCATGTTCAAATACCTTCATCAATCTTGCAGTCCAAAACCCATGACTAGGGTTGACATCAATGACAACAACCAATATTCCAACATATTTCCAAACCCTTAAATTATTGATATAGGATAAGAATTTGATGGATCAACTGGCAGATAAATGAGTGAAATATATGTCAATACAACTTAAAAATAAAAATAAAAAGGGATGATGTGAAATTTTATTTATTGACTAAAGAAATATGTGAGGAAAAATTTCCTTCCATTTGGTGATGGGGTCTATTTGAATCTCGATGAATATCCCTCCCTTCTCTAAGATTGTTGAATTTTCCCACACCAACAAGTGAGCATGGGAAAGGTTCAAGTTTGGTGATGGTTTGAAATATTTTTAATGAGGGTATGATCAGGAGAAATTGAATCAAGCCTGAAGAAAGATTACCTAAGGGTTTTAATTAAATTTCATGTCATAAAACCAAGTGCTAGAGACATTAATATTCATGAGCATTCAATTTAAACTAATTAGAAACAGGGAACAAAACAAGGAATAACCATACCTTGTTCAATCGATCTCAAGCAAACCTTTAGCTACATCAAAAATAAATCATATCATTTCCATTGATTTAATCATGGAAGAAAAGTTCACCAACAATCCAAATACCTCACACCAAATTTTGTCAAGATGTCTTTCCTTTATTCTCCAATGAGTAAAAATGAAGAGAGCATCATCTCTTATAGGTGAAGAGAGGCCTCAAAACAAATTTACAAAACCAAGTGCTAGCACAATAATACAATTAAAAAACTACTTGCTCTAATAAAACCTTGAGAAAGATAAAACAATAAAGTAATACATCAATATTTTCTCATGTAATACAATATCCCCTTTTGAAAGGGTCAAAATACATCATAATGAAGCTCCAAGTGGGTGCACCCCTTCTAGGAAGTGACCAAATAGTGGTCGAATGGCTCCAACCTTTACCAAGAAATTGTCCAATGAAGTATGGTGGCCATAGTATTCCAAAGCACAATACCCATTCAAAATGATGGATCTAGCCTCCTAACTAATCGTTAATTGGTGGCACATGGCGACAATTTCTTAGAAAAACATACCAAAATGGGTTAATTTTAATACTTGCTTAGGTCTTAACTAAGGGAACATTATCCATTATACATTAATCAAATCCTAAGAAAAAACCATACTTCCTAAGTTTTTTAGGTGAAAGATAGGAAATTAATGTGTAATAGTGATGAACGGGAATGGGAATGATTTCATGTGATGACCCTCAAAGTCTTATATATCCATAGGTCATATTCTTCCATTTTTTTATTCTTGTAGATTTATTTTGGCTAGACATTTTTTGTAATAGGTTTCTAGAGGGAGTTTATCATGGAGTTACCATCCTTATCATGTTTTTTTCTACCCCTTCTTAGCCTTTTTCTTTAAATGTTCACTTTATTGAGGGATGATAACAATTTTTGGGTTAGTGGGTTGTGATAAGGCTTGTAGAGTCAAAGAGAGTAGTGATATAGGTTTATTAGATTATGGCATTGGTGGGTTGTGGTTATTAGGTTACTTATTTAGGGGCTTGGTCCGAATTGGATCATTATATTATTTTCCATCTATCTTGTTGCTTTCAAAGTGGAAAAAATTAGAGGAATCAACTTGCAGGGTCATTTTAGTGGCAGGTCCCAGTTTGGAAAATTGGGGTTTGGAACCTTCTAGAGCCATTTTGAGGAATCAAACGAAATTTTTTGGGGTTAAAACTTTCCCAACATAACTCAGACTCTGTGACACTATTCTACACATTGAGACCTTTCCAATGATGAAAAAATCGCGTCAATTGGAGCTCGTATGAAAAATTTATGCCTCTAGCAAGTTAACCTACCGTATTGACCACCATGGTATGAGAGGATGCCACGCCATCCCCCGTTACTCAAACATATGGTGCTATCCATGCATGTAATTTCATGAGATTCTAAAAGATTTAAAACCCTGTCACAATTGAGGGTTGAGGAAGTAAAAAAAGTATCCTTAGATGGCTATCAAGCTATGTTAAATATAGGACCACCAGGAGGAGAAGGCATTCCATTCTATGTTATTTTATTTTGTTCCATAGCAGAGAAGAAAAACGGGGAGTGGGAAATTAGAGAGCATAATAGAGGGGGTTAATGCTTTGTAGCAACCTAACACGCCACAAGTCTAAGGTAACTCCATAGAGAGCGCCTTCTCCTTTTTACTTGCATTATTTCCATACCAGAGAAAAGAGAGCAGAGCAACCTCACCTTCTAGCTAAGTTTTCTCCCGCAACAGTTTTTGATAGAAAATATTTGTGTTATTTTTTGGATGGTGTGTGATTGTATTTTATTGTTCTCTGTTTTACTCATTTTATCTATTTCATGCATAAGTAGAAAATTAGTGACTAAATATTTTGGAATCTAAAGGAATTTAACCTTCATAGTGTAGATTTCAGTTTTATTTATCAAATCTATTGTGATGAACTATTCCAGTGGAATATCCATGATAGTTTACAGATCAGGGGTTGGCCATGGTTTTTATTCCAATAGGGTTTAGAGGTTACTAGATTAGGAATATTAGTGTTTAAGGTTAAGAATCAATGGGTGAATGTTAAGGTTTAGGGGTTATAGGCTCATGTTTAAAGACTTTAGCAAGTAATATGCATGAAAGAGGGTGATTGCATAAGGAGTCAATAGGTTGAAGGGACATGTGTCAAGTATATATGGATTAGAGTGTTATGGGGTAGTGGGATGCATAACATCAATCATATTAAAATATATCAGCATCAACATCATTATAATGACGACGATGATTAACACAACTTTGATGGTGATGAAGATGATGAGTCTGATGACCACCTTCTACTCAATGGATTATTTGGTTGGATCCCTTCATGTCCATCAAGTCCATTTGTGTTATGGTTAAGCCTCTGCGGTCATAATCATAACGATGACGACGACGATGATGACGATAACAATAACGACCACAACGATGAAGATGATGATAATGATGTTAATGATGATGATTATGATTATGATAATAATGAAGATGATTGCGTTGATGATAATTAGTGGGTTAGTTGGTTGGGATAATGTTAGTGGGGTTACATAGACTAGTGAGTCAGGTATATCAAGTTAGGGTTTCAATGGGTTGTAGTTATTAGGTTACTTGTTTTTGGGGTTTAATGAAACACATTGTAGATAGAAATAAAGAGAGTAGAGATGGTTCACAAATTACACACAAATAATATTTTTATCACACTCAAATCAAGATACAATACACATATATATAGTTGGAGTCAAATCCAACTAATTCCAACTAATTCCAAACATGGGAATATAGGTTGAGAGAATCTATCAACAACCTACAACAAATCTCAGACCAATCTCTAAACTAAACACACAACATTAATGGAAGCATTATCTCCAAGAATTGTTTCATTAAAAACTCTTTATTAAGTGAACATTATGAATTGTGGACAATATTTAAATCTTGTGCTCGAATGATAAGATGTATTAAGAATATAGTATGATTAGTTGATGTAGATCGATATTGTGAGAAAATAGATATTAGGCTAGTTGTCATGGTTGTATTCTAAACTTTGGTCTATAAATATTGTTATACACATGTAATTTTTCCTTTGAAGAAAAAATATTTCACTATAACTAACTTAGTTATGTTCTAAAATGACCAAATTACAACTAAATCTCCCCAAAATTTAAAAGAAAATATATTACCAAGATCCTAACTTTAAGCAACCTCTTTCAAATAAAAAAATGTAATTTTTATTTTACTAGAATTAAAACTGTAAATTTTCCTTTGGAGAAAAAATATTTCACTATAACTAACTTAGTTGTGTTCTAAAATGACCAAATTACAACTAAATCTCCCCAAATTTAAAAAAAAAAATGTATTACCAAGGTCCTAACTTTAAGCAACCTCTTTCAAATAAAGTTTTTTTTCCTTTTTGTGATGGTCGTAAAGCATCTACTTTAAATAAAGTTTATCTATATATATCACATATATGAAAACAACAATATACACCCAACAACACTACATTATATAAAATAGGATATATCTTCACTATTGCTTACCTAAAAAATTGATCACTCGTGACGTCCCATGTCGTTTTGTTATGTAAGTCAACATACCTTTTATGAAAATATGAGGCTTTTTTAAAACCAAAATCTTGTGTCTTTCGGTCTACTTTGATTTCTTTTGGTTGTTTTTTGGTTTATGGTTTGTTTATTTTGCCTTTTAGCGGAGTTTTCGCTCTGTGAGCTTTTAAAGTCTTTGTGGATCCACAAACTTCAAACAACAACTATTTTATTTTTTTAAGTTTAGGTATTTGGCGGAGTTTTCGCTCTGTGAGCTTTTAAAGAAGTCTTTATGGATCCACAAAGTTCAAGTAACAACTATTTTTTTAAGTTTATGTATTGACTTAAGGAAATATGTTTTTTGTATTTGTAGATTTTGCATATTCTCATTTTAGTGAGAGTATTTTAAGAAAAATATTTTTCATCTTCAACTTTCTTAGTATTATAAATATAGAAATATTTTTTATTTTTTACAATTAAGTTGATCACCTCCTTATAATATCTTAATTTTATTTTATCTATTAATTCTTTATGATATCATAATTTCTACTTAAATTTAAATACAATTATATATTTAATATTATATAATAAATACTAATACTAATTAGTATTATATTTGTCACTACATTAATCATCATCATATTTATATATATTAATATAAAATAAAGTTTTAAGTATATATAATTACTTAATTGTTAATTATTTAAAATAATAATTTTATAATCAAGATTTTTTATATTCACCGAAAATTATGATAACATGAAAAAGTTTATTACTACATAAATACAAATTTGACATTTAATATTTAATATAATTAATTTTATAAAAAATTATTAATAATAATCTATATAAAACTTAAATTTCTCTATCAAATTTGAATTTGGTGTGATAAAGTTACTTTTAAAAAGTAGACCATAGAATTGACTAGCGAGAATTTAATTGATCGCAAGAGACATGGTGTGACAGAGTAATAGAGTTCACTAGCTATAATTGATTTGATCGCAAGAAATAGTAGAGCGTGTTGGGATGCCGGACGTGTGGTTGTGAAAAGATTTGGATTTTGGAACGGCGGACGTGTGGTTATGAAAAGATTTACCACACTACTTTCTCTAAGTCGATAAGTTACCACACATTTTTTTTTCCTACCTCACATCGTACGCTCAATAAGATTTGCCTTTGCTTTTTAGATGTGAAATCACCGTACAAGAGTCGATGGTAGAATAGAAAATACGTGTTCGATTTCCATTTTCACTGCCACGTGGCATCGATACTCCTTTTCACGACATTTTTTTTAGATTATTTTCTTGAACTTATTTGTTGAAATGATTAATTTATGGAATTTTGTTGAAATATATTTATTGTTCAAAATATATTTCAACAAAGTTTGTTTATTTGGGATTTTGATTGATGGGATGAAAAGGAAAAGTGGTGGATTTTAATTAAGTTAGTATAGATTTATTTTAACTTTGGATGGGATTTTGATTGATGGGATGAAAAGGAAAAGTGGTGGATTTTAATTAAGTTAGTATAGATTTATTTTAACTTTGGATTTATCATGTTTATTATGAACTAAATTTTTTGAGTATAATTTTTTTTTTCAATTTTTTTCAATTTTGAAAATGTTTTTACCTCAAAAAATTTAATCTCTCTAAATGTATAATAAATTCAGAGTTATGATAGATTATTGATCACAAAAAAAACTACTCATTTCTCTTCACACCATTAAAATGTTTTAATTATAAGATATATTTTTTATTTTTATTTCAATTGCTTTATATATAAAGGTAATTTTGAAATATTTTATTGAAGATGGACATTGAAACATTATTTTTGTTATTAATATTTCTCTAAATGTTACTTATTAATTTTATGTTAAACACTAAAGGATTTAAGATATAAAAAAAAAATTACTTTCAATTATTTTATCTTTATATATAAAGATAAAGATAAAATCAATATAATATTATTTTATTTAAAATGGATATTCAATTGCTTTATTTATATATATATAAATATAAAGATAAAATTGATATAAAATTATGTATTTTAAAATAGATATTGAAATATTTTATTTTTGATGATCATGTAAATATTATTTATCATAAATCTAGTCTATATTAACTATATAAAAAAATTACACATAATAATAATCTATTTTTAAAGTCACACCCAAGCCAAATATCAAATTGGTGTATAAGATTTTCTAGGTCCATAGATTGTGATGGATAAAGTTTACAAAGAGATGCATATCCTACCTCTTCTAGATTTGAACTTGTAATTTTTTTTTATGAGAAAACACATATTCTTAACCATTAAACCCACTCATACTCTACAAGACTATACCATTAATTATTATTTTTATTATTTAAGATTGATGTTAAAATACCATTAATTATTATTTTTATTATTTAAGATTGATGTTAAAATACCATTAATTATTATTTTTATTATTTAAGATTGATGTTAAAATACCATTAATTTATTAAATAAGATTGATGTTAAAATACTTGTGCAATTAATTATTATTTGAGATTGATGTTAAAAACTATTTTAAATGACTAACTTAATTTCGTCCAATTTAAAAGACTTTTTTGAGTTATTTAACACTACCGACCTACGCTTCATTGTCGTTCACTTGCTGTTTGGGGATCATTTTTGTCTTCCCGACGCTCCCGACGCTGATTCAATGCCTATCATCTCATCTCATCTCTCCCGATGGAATTGTATCCTCATCGCCTTCTTCCTCCCCTGCCTCCACACCTATTCTGCCTTATCCTCATCGCCTGCTGTGCTTCTCTATTCCCCTGCTCCTCATGCTTGGATGTTCAATACCAGTATTGCCAAAATACTAATAGATGTGGGACTATGAATATATCATATCCTTTCGGTGTAGGGAAGCGTGGATGCGGTCTCCCTGACTTTCAGATCGACTGTGTGCAGAACTTAACTCTAGTAATGGCAATTGAGGGCCAGAATTACACAATACTACTTTTGGATTACCATAGTAAGATCTTCTATATTGTGAGGGGCGAGAAGTGCAAATTCTTAGATGATCCCATTGACAAGCAGATACCGCCTCCAGAACGTACAGACACCGCTTTCAGAATTGGTGAAGAGAACAGGACCCTGAACGTGTACAAGTGTACTAAACAGGGTCAATTGAACCAGTCAATAATGCTTAACGGGATTCAATGTAATGATAGTGTTTATTACAGTTTGTACGAGAATAGAACTTTCATTCCGGGATGTTCTAAGGCACATGTAACAGTTGATGTGGGAATAATGCAAGCTGATTACAAAGATACAAAGAGAGATGAAAGCTGTAGATCATGTGAAGCAAGTCATGGGATATGTGGTTACCGTTACAACACTTCGGATTCAACTGCGCCGTTCGTGTGTTATTGCAAGGATGGACCCAGTACGGACAAATGCCCCTGCCGCCGCGGTATGCTCTATTTTAAATTTTCGCAAAACTACTTGGAACTGCTAGTACTTCAGTTAAGATGTTATGAATTTATTCATTGACACCCAAGAAATAGGGTTGTTATAGTTACAAGTATAAGGTTCCAATATTAGTATCAATGGTTGAACTGAACTCATAAAATCTAAAGCAAGAAGATATGATTATATGTATATGTGAATCCTTCCCCTTACTTACGATAGTTGTCTTATGGCCGCGTTACAGGTCGCCGAACAGTCACTATAATAGGTAAATTTATGATTTCCTTCTATTATGTTTCTCCGCTTTAACCCTACAGTGAATCGGTTCCCATTATTCTATTAGGGGTTGGAAGAAGATCACATTGATATCATTCTCTTCATTCCACCGCAGGTTGCTCTGTTGGAGGAGCTGCGCTGCTAGCGGTACTGTCCTTAGCTTATCATCTGAAGAACAGAAAACCTCCTCCTAGCGAGGGTCTTCATAGACATTTGCCTGGGCGCGAGATGGGTAATTTGCCAATATTCTCCTACGAAACACTTCGTCAGTCTACAAATTGCTTCCACAAGGAGAACGAACTTGGGGTTGGAGGGTTCGGGTCGGTCTATCTGGGTAAACTTTGCGACGGACGAATTGTTGCCGTAAAGAGACTTTATCAGGACAACTCTAGGAGACTCGAGCAGTTCATCAACGAGGTGAAGATATTTTCGAGCTTGAATCATCCACACGTCGTTCGTCTTTATGGCTGCACCCCTGCAGACAGTCCAGAGCTGCTGCTCGTATACGAATTTGTCCCAAATGGGACCTTGGCCGATCATCTTCATGGCGATCGCAAAAACCCAAAGGGATTACCATGGAAGACTCGCTTGAACATTGCTATTCAAACTGCCCAGGCCTTGGCTTTCCTTCACGCCCTTGATCCGCCTATATTCCACAGAGATGTGAAATCCTCTAATGTTCTCCTGGACGAGAATTTGGATGTCAAATTGGCTGATTTTGGGCTTTGCAGGCTTGTGCCTGTGGATGCCTCACATGTCACAACTATCCCACAAGGCACACCAGGGTATGTTGACCCAGAGTACTATCAGTGCTATCAGCTAACTGAGAAATCCGATGTCTACAGCTTCGGGGTCGTTTTGGTGGAGATCATCTCTGCCAAATTAGCGATGGACATAAATCGGAACAGAAGGGAAATCAACCTTGCTAACTTGGCGATGACGAAGATTCAGGAAGGGGCTTTGCATGAACTAGTGGATCCGCAGCTGGAGATTGAAGTGAATCACGAGGTGAGGGTAATGGTCAGTGCGGTTGCAGAATTGGCCTTCGGATGCCTGGCGTCAGAGAGGGATGATAGACCGGATATGGAGGAAGTTGTTGCTCAGCTTGAGAAAATCAGGCATTCGAGTGGAGAACCGTCGGGATCGTTTTCCAACATCAAACAGAGAAGCACAGCGCCGTTATCTCCGTTGTCTGTGCAGGACAAGTGGCCCAGTATAAGCTCCACTCCAAACATCAGTGCATAAACTTTCCGCTTTACGGAACAATGTTCGCGTCTATCTCTAAAGTTATGTGGTTACATGAATCGTGGCCTGGGTAAATTAGTTTTTATTTACAATAATAAAATTAAAAGAATAGTATTTTTTTTAATATAAAATTTATTAGAGTAAACATGTAAGAGTTGTGATTTGATAATTTTTTTTTATCGTACTTTAAAAATAAGTTGAAAGATAATAAATTGAATCTGTTTGATTATAGTTTTTAATTTATACATTTTCATGAATATCAACTATAAAAATTAAAAGGTAAATAAAACCTGTTTGATTATATTTTTGCATAGCACAAAAATATAATTATTAAAGTTTAAAATGATAAGAATTATTAAAATTAAAAATTAAAAACAAAATTTAATAAGTAAAATATTATCATTTATTTGTCAATTACAATGAGAAATCTTACAAATCTTTTAATAAAGTAAAAATAAATGCTTATTA
>ML792288.1:173139-187132 GCA_009831015.1 Picea engelmannii | reverse complement strand
CAAAACAAACTTGTGGATTTTCATACCATGTCATTCTATGAGTTGATCTTCATATACTCTAAGTGACCTTAGAGCTCCCTTGGGTTTTCATAATTTGTAGGCAATGAAATATTCTACTTAACAATTATGATTAATCTCATTTCATGTCAAACTTGTTCTTTTCTCTTAAGTGACCTTAGAGCTTTCTTAGTTTTCCATAAGACTGAAATATTTTACTTAACAATTATGTTTAATCTTATTTCATGTCAAATTTGTATTAGGATCTAGTTAGTTACACATTGCATCTTGCATTTGCTGCATTTCATAATCTACATTGATTCCATATTTATTCATGTTTTTGCATTTTATTTCATTGCCTTAAATTAGGTAAAGAGCATTTAAGGAATAATATACTTAGATTATGGTAAGGGGGTGCTAACTAGAGGGATTTCCATTTCAATGAATAAAGTTCTAATTAGGTCTTTTCATTGGGTAAGAATGTGAAGTTGACAAAGAATTTGTCCATGTTAACACTAACATATAACAATGTTGAGAAATTATTACATTAAATGACATAAAATGGTGGTATATTAGGATGATAGTTACTATATAATGCAATATGATGTTAGGAAGATGATGAATAACACTTTAAATTACATTAGTGCAAAATGAAAAATTTGTGACTACTTAGCAAAAAATGTTAGTCACTACATTTTTTATAAGTTAAATACTAGAAAATTTGAACAATTTTAAGTGATGTAGCTATAAATGACCAATCTAAACTAGAGATAAACATATACTACTAGATAACAACTAAGTGAATATAAATTAGTAGTATTTATTACTTTTATGATTTTTTACAACACACCTAATAACATATATAGTATAAATATTTACATCATAAATTGCAACTCAATCTTAACACAAATTTTGCTAACTAACTTAATGTCAACTACTAAGAAAAACATATATTATTTCTCAAATATTTATATATTTTAAATATAATATATTTATCAATTCTCAATAATAAATTACATAATATATAATTACAACAAATATAGTAATTATATTCTCAACAATATATTCATATCCATATTATATATATCATTGAATTATTTAACATTGAAATATTCAATAATATATTCATGTTGTTGAACAATGCATATCTTTTTAAATATGATAAACAACTTATTCAACATTGAAATATTCAATAATATATTCGAATATATTCATATTGATGAAGAATGCATATCTTTTGAAATTTAAGGTAAACAACATGTATCTATTTGTTGTATTTACATTGATTCTCGACAATATAATAGTAAAAATAAATATATCCAAAAGTAATTAATCTAAATAAATATATTAGATATACTTATAACTATAATATATGATAAAAAAAAAACATATATATCTTTGTTTTACACATCATATAATAGTTATAAATGTATATAATATATTTATTTAGATTAATCTATATATATCAAATTTTTAAAAAACATATAAAAGAAAAAGAATAAAAAGTGCATTTGCTTTAAGTGAATCTACAATGGTCATGAAACTTTCAACCAATGGGTGACAAACAATGTGGTATTTCAATTTTCACACAAAATTTAGAGGTTTTGGTGGGAAGAGGTTGGCCTAAAAGGTAATTGAGAGTTTCAATTGGGGATTAAGAAATCTAATTTGATAAAAGAGAGAGGATTTGAGACAAATTTGAGGGATTTTGGTGGATAATTGGTTTTAGTTGTTGGTGTGTTTGAAGGGAGAGTAATATTGTATATATATTTTCACCATGGATAAAACATCAAGGCTTCTTAAAAGGTGGACAAATAATTTAGCATTTGAGGAATTGAAGAAGGTATCTACATAGAATTTGAAGAATTTTTCTTCAAATTTTTTCTCAGATTTGAAGGTGTGTCCAATTTATTTCCCAATATGTGTTTTATTAGCTAAATGCAGAGATTTTTAGTGTTTTTTGGGGGGTTATTGCATGTTATCATTTTTATTTAAGGTACAATGGAGTCAATTTGGCTCGATGGTTCAAATTATATAAAACATATTTTACCAATATGTTTTTTTTGTTATCTGAATGCATATATTCTTAGTATTTTTTTGGAGACATCAAGGCTTCTTAAAAGGTGGACAAATAATTTAGCATTTGAGGAATTGAAGAAGGTATCTACATAGAATTTGAAGAATTTTTCTTCAATTTTTTTCTCAGATTTGAAGGTGTGTCCCATTTATTTCCCAATATGTGTTTTATTAGCTAAATGCAGAGATTCTTAGTGTTTTTGGGGGGTTATTGCATGTTATCATTTTTATTTAAGGTACAATGGAGTCAATTTGGCTCAATGGTTCAAATTATATAAAACATATTTTACCAATATGTTTTTTTGTTATCTGAATGCATATATTCTTAGTATTTTTTTGGAAATTATTGAGGGTTATCATTTTTCTTCAGAGTACAGTGGAGAGAAGTTGGGTAGGTGGTTTATATATATATATATATATATATATATATATATATATATATATATATCCCTTTCATTAGATGAATACAAGGATTCTTAATGGTTTTTTGGGGTTATTGAGAATTATCATTAGCCAGTTTGGCCAGGTGGTCTCAATTATATAAAACCTTTTTTGGATATTGGGACTTTCATATTTTACATATGGGTTGTTGATTTCTCATAATTAGATGTGATTTCCACCGTTTCAAATCATACATGCTCCAACTCTTCTTTCAACCTATCCACTTTTTCTTATAATCTTTATTTGCTAAAAACAACAATTCTAGAGGTGGACTTATGGTTACCAAAGTCTACGACAAATGCATTAAAAGAATCATCATGAATTAGCCCACCAAATTCTAAGGATAAATCCTTAGACTAGAGTTTGTTGTATTTTCACCCTCGTGATTAGTATATTTAAAGCTAAGCCTCATCTGGTTTATATATAAATTCATTTCATTGTATCCCTTTTGGGTTGTCATTCGTGGTGACCCATGCACCTTCTCCATATTAATATATCGATTTTGAAAGGATTTCCAACTCTGGAGTGATTTTACTTTTGTGAACTTCAAAATCCATGTTTTAGATAAGTTTCAAGGTTTTTTTTTATCTCTACTTAAGTGCACTTCCAGTCTCAGAGTCATGATCAAACACATGGCCTTTGTCCTTCATAGGATCATATTCCTATGCATATTAACTTGACCCAAATTCTCCTAATGAGCTCACACTACTACTTCCTCCTTGAATTACCTTAAAATATAGTTGTACCATAGGTAGAGATCGACAATCTTGTTCTTTTCATGTAAATGGAGGTGGTGGTGTTTTAGATGGGAGTAGGTGAGATCACCTTGTTTTCATAATGTTATCACCTTAAACTTGCTCACTTGCACCATTTTGAGTACTTATACCTAAATATACTTGTTATAACATGGTTATCCACTCCATTTTAACTAATATGCACTCTCTTGTCTCTAATACATCCTCTGCCTAAATTTGGTTGACTTTTGAGATGCCTAACTCTGCCAAATGAGCCTCCTTTGCATATACTCACTAGCTTCCTTCACAAAGAGGGTGAATGGTCCCTAGTTTCCTTAAGGAAAGGTGCGGGTGCATTCTAAAGTGAGTAAAATAATATAAAAATCATGAAAAATATGCCCTCCCACACAATGTTTATGAGAAAATTAGTTTCATAACTTCTTAATTCCCATAGGAACCACCTAGAAGTGGTATAAATAATACCTCAAAGGAGGAAACTTTGACACTACTCCCATGATATCAGAGTTATCATTCGATCCCAAGAAGTCAGAGCTATTTCCCCAAGGTTTTCGTGACTAGAATATCCATGAGTTATTCCATCCTTAGCATATTCCATCTCCCACTTTCCAAGAAACAGACGTAAGACACCATTATCTTTATCTTATTCATGCAGAGTAGAATATTGGAGATTGAAAGATATTGAGTGGATTGGGGAAGGAGGAATCTGGGAAGTGGTTATGGAAGGTGCTTCCAATAGAATCTAGGTATACTTTATTCATACTATTGTTTCCATTTATAAAATTGAGATCTCTCTCCTTCCCCCTCTATATATTGTATCCTTTCATGCATATGTTAGATTATTAGTTTCTAGTGGTGGTTCATATTCTTCTTACTTGACTTAGGTAGTTAGTTATTGCATTAATTTAGTTATAATTTCTAAATAGGTTTGAGAAAGGTCTTGTTCTTTGTGTGTAGGTTGAGAATCCCATGAAGGAGCAAGAGAATTGGGGCGAGGATAGCCCAATAATATCATATTCAACCATTTTACCATCAAGTAAGTGCTATAACTACCTCGATAGTTATTTCAGAATTAGTGTAGGCTAAACTAGGAGAAATATAGAGTGTTATCTCTAACTTTGATATTTTTTGATTTCACCCTAGTTATAGCTTAGAGCTTACTCCTCCATAACATAACTAGTGACTCCACTCAGGAGTAACTTCTAGAGTTATTCTTTATAGGGTGAGCCATATTACTTTGAGGATGTTTGTGTGATTTCTCTATTCTATTTCATTTGTGGTTGCTTCTTTACTGTCTTTTTAGGCCAAAGTTCAAGACTATATCTAAAGTTTTCTTGGAATTTTCTCCCTTAATTGCATCTAGTCATTAGTTCTCCTTGTAAACAGAGTGAGTACTCACTTATTTCAATGAATTAGGGTGTGATTATTCACCCCTTTCCCTCACATAAAGTGAAAATAACCCATGGGAGGATCTTTTTTCAAGCTTTCAACCCTCTTTTCCTGAGTTTTCTCAACCCATTTGTGAAGTTATTTTTTGGAGAGTTTATCTACAATAATTTACAATCTGTTACATTTTTTCTTAGCTATATTCATCATAAAAAACAAATAAGGATTGTAGGTTTCTTTGTATGTTTTCTTGTTTGTATGCATGTTTGAGGTGTGTGTTGGCACAAGGGAAGACCTAGGGTTCAACGCTTAATAATGCACCAACAAAACCCCAACTACCGGCCCTTTCGGAAACACCTGCGAAGCAGACGAAGTCTCACCCAAGGTAGAAGAAGGGGGGTTATAGGACACAAGTGTCTGTAACCAGGCTAGGACACAAATCTGTGATAAGAGCACTTCGCAGAATATCATGTTAATGCTTAGGAAGTGAAGAGGCATTAGTTTATTAACTTCATTAACATCGCAAAGCATAATCAAAGACAAATAAGAGCAGTAGCAATAAGTGATTATGCACCCTGAGCACTTAGCACTGATCACTGTGAGTTAGATCTAGAATTTATTTACCCTTAATCATAAGTAAAATACTTAAGCAACAAAACATTCATTCATTACACATCATAATCAAAGCACTAAGAAAATGCATAACAGAAATAACATTGCACAAAGAAAACCATGAGACACCAGATATACGTGGTGCACCCCAGGGTGGGGCTATATTCACAAACCGCTTCACCTCTTTATTATTCGCCAAAATCATACATCCAACCACTCCTGTCCACTAAGCCACAGAGTCGAACTTCGCACAAGACGGGAGATCTATGCACTAAGCACTAGATCCTCCTTCTTTACCTTCCAAAAATAGGTCAAAGACACAGAGCCAAGATCTCTTATCACGATACTTAACACCTTCTACAAAATCACAATCGAGCACAAATCCTCGACCACATACATTCCTTCGCACAAAGAACTTTTGTTTCACACAGAACTACTATATCTTCTATAATACATTCCTCTTTATTTATAGTTTACAAAACCTTACAATAGGGCCTAAACATGGGGAAAACCCATGGGCTGACATCCCATAAACCCATTACAAAACCCTAGAGGACCCCTTACTGGGTCCACATAACCCTCAAAATAGGTGAGATCCACGATCTCAACTCCGCTTAGGCACTCCTACTTCGTTCAACGTGTCAAATTCCAAAAGTGGGCTAAAACTGACCAAAGTTTCCCAAAACTTGGTCGAGGGCCAACAGGCCCCCAACACTCACTTGTGACTCATCCCGAGTCACTCAAGTCTGGACAATGCTGCTTCAAAATCCTGAGCCTCTTGCTCAACGAGCTCTTAGACTGTATTCTCTATAACAGGCCCTTCCAGACGTTGTTCTACAGCTGCAACTACTCGATCTAACTATGAACCCTGCCCATCGATCTCCTCGAACACCTTGGAAGATTCGTCCTACACAGGTTGTAGCTTCTGCGTTACTTCCATCACCTTATCCTAGAGGGAAGTGATCTACTATTGTATTGTGTGTTGCTCCTGGGATCTCTTCATCCTTTCTACTACTGTGAGAAGCTTCATCTGCGTCTATAATGAAAATGATTATTGTTGCACCTCCTATAACTGAGCCTCTAGCTTCTTTAACTCTGGATCCTCGGTGAGGCCTTCATACGTCTGGGCGCTTTTGTCACTCAACTGTTTACATGCCAAGGCAAGGGATTTTATACTTGCTACTATATTTTTGGAGGACTCCTCCCTCTGGTCATGCACCTCCTGCGGGGTGCTCGACACTGCTCGGGACTCCAGTTCAGTTATGCTAGCCTGAAACTGCAGGAGGGTCTCTACAAGATTTTCTAATTGAGCTTCGACAGGCTCTTTCTCCTCTTGTTCCAATCCTGGCACATAGCAACATTCTTTACTTACTGCTTCTTTGACTACGGCATGCTCTGTGAGTAGCTGCTCTTTTTCCTTTTGTAGATGGGCTTCGTCTACTCTCTTTTCCTCCTAAAGCTTCATCTGAAACTTAGATTTCTCTCTTTCATAGGCAACTACATTGTCATGTGTTGCTCCTAACTGTACTAGGACTTCATCTTTCTCCTTTTGCAAGGCTTCTGTAGCCTTCTCCTTCTCTTCCTGAGCTCTCTGGAACCGAGCTTCTGTTTCGCCAGCAAGCCTTCTTAGTTGGGTTTCTCTTTCAATAGTCATTTCTCTCTGTCCCCTTCTATATGCCTTCAAACCTACCTCCAATACTTCAACCTGTTGTGGAGGTAATCCTTTAAGGTGTTAACAGGTAAATCAGTAGATGTGGACATGAACTAATCCCCCTAGATCCACCTGGATCTAAAACAAAAAAAAGACGGAGCAAGACGCTTTCCCTAGGTTATGATCATTGAATTAAATTATCAAAGGAGGAATAGATAACGTACCTTATGAATCGCTTCCTTATGTCTTTGTTGATCCTGCTTTACTCCAATGCTCCTGTGAGATCAAATCTATAATAACACAAATCAACCAACGTGAAAGCAACAATAGTGAAATTCAATGACAACCTAAACATGTGATCAAGGAGTCATGTAATAAAATATCAATCATTTTATGGGAAAGAGACATGCCACCATATTATATTAATGAAAGGTAGAAGATACAACTAAATCGCCTTGATTTCACAAGTTCCCTTTCAGTGGCCCTTTGTTCTGACACACACATACATTTGCATGAAGATTTCTCTCAAAAAATTGATGGATGAATGGAGACCTCAAGCATCGCTTGAAATAGGATTCTTCACACAGTCTTCAGTCTATTCTTTCTTTAGTCTCTATGCTTCTTTATGCTTGTACCTCTAACCTTTTCCATGAGAAGCCTATCATTATATAAGAGAAGATGAAGTGGTTAAAGAGATGAGGATGATCCGATCAAATTAGAGAAGTCAGTAGGATCGTAACCATATGGATGCCACCTCATATTTCCATAAGATTCCATTTCTATAAGTTGCTAGACTTCTTTCCTCTTTTAGTTTTAAAGTGCCACTGTGACCTGCCTATATAGCAACTTGTGGAAATCTCGAGGGCTGTCTATAATGCAGCATGCATAAATCATGGATTTCCACACTGTGTAAAGGGAGCAGCCTGCGACGGCCTTCCAAAAATGCATCTTGCAAGGGTGGAAAGAGGTTGCTTTTCTCAGGCAAAAGATTATATTGGGAACCTAAACACATGTTTATGTAATCATCATCAGGGTGACCAAAATAATGTGTAACATAAGGTCAACCTCAACATCCAAGTTAGGGCTAGCCTGTACTGCTGCGAGGGTGGGGAACTTGATGCTATACTGGGGGAGGGTGATCCAAATCCTTGGTTCACCCTGTGGAGTTGGCTCGCCCTCCAAGTCTATGGTCTGTGATGAGGAAGGCACAGATGGTGCAATAGGCACTACACGGACTAAGTGAACAACATGCTACACTTCCTTCAACTCTCTCTCAATCCTTTCATACAACTCCGCCTATTTCTCTTCGTATCTCTGCAGCATGTCTTCATAGGCGTCCTCCATAGCTCCGCGGACCAGACTAATTTCGTCATCAGTGAGAGTGGCTTCCAACTATGGCTTATTGGCACGTGTCTTCTTCCTTGCTGAAGGTTTCTTTGGATTAACTTTCCTCTTTTGTGGGTTCATTGTCCCAATAGGGGGATCTTCAAGTGGTGTAGCTTTGCATCCTCCTTTCTCTTCTTCTCCTTCATCTCCTCCTCCATGTCCTTCTGCTTCATCTCCTCCTCCTCCTTGTCCTTCTTCTTAGTCTTCTCCTCCTCCTAACGAGATAGACCCATTCTCTCTAGAGGTTTTCTCTTCGTCCTCTTCATCACTCTCTATGTCCTGGACTTCAACTTGCTTTTTCTTCTTATTCATCCCACTGGATTGTCTGACATGTTCAACTCGTGTAACTATCGAGATTCTTATATTTTCAGTGTCAAATAACTCTGCATCGATGATAGGTATAAGAAATTATTTCAGCCATTCCTTTGTAATCCGTTCCATATCTTCATCTGTAAGCTTATAGTATGAATGCAAGATTTCCTGGTGCTCATCTCTTCGCGCGGTGATGTAAATGAAGTGGGGATGAGCATGGAACTTCTCTATGGGTTGGTACTAATGCAAGGTATTTGGTGTCATATGCAGGAATGATCCAATGGAAACTTTCAACTGCTGATAATACCTGTGAAACGAGACATTAGACTACCACTGCTTCGTCATGTCATTGGTATACCATAGGGCGGAAAATTGAGCGGCCAGGGGTTTCATAGGTTCAATCTATAGGAAAGGATGATCAGAATGATAAACCAACTGTAATTAAACTCATATCCCAAGTCTCGGGCTTCATGGTAATCTTTTTCTATCTCATTGACGAGGTAGTTCGCCCAGTTCATCTGCATGCCCTCCACACACTTTCCTGCGAGGTCCACCACGAACCTGGTAACCTGTGTGGGGCGGATCTTCCTCACTAGCTTGCCAACTAAGATTTGAAAATCAAGGCGCATTGTGCCATTCTGTATGGAGGCTAGCTTGTAACCTCACTTCCCCTTTTCTTCCTCTCCATAGGATTTTTTGATGTGTTGTGCTAAATATTGGTCTGAGGTCTTCCCTGGATAGAACTGATGTGGGCCAGGACCCTTCAAGCTTAAACCTGTGATCCGGTGGATCAACTCCAGATCCATAGTAATTCTTCTATCGAGCCATTGATATCTGCCATGATAACACGACATAAGGATTTTAACACATGTGTTAACCTCCTAGTGGTGGCCAAAATGGGGAATCTTTGTTACGTTCAATACAATTGATGAGGTGAGGATTCTTTCTAGTTGTCTTCATTAAATAACAGTGAGGAGCTAGCGTGGCGTAGTTCTTCCGATATCCTAAGTTGAAGTCGTTATGCTTCAACAACAAGATCTTCCCCAACTGACTTCGTACTATGTGAATTTATTTCGGAGTGTATGCAGTGAACATGGAGTACTCGAAATCATGAGGCATACTGTCACAGTTAACAACACCAACCAAAGGCGGAATATATTTAGGAAGGATCGACGGGATCTGCTTTGTGTTAGCCAGATCACCACAGTGCATGCTTCTTTGTTCAGTTAGGAGGTTCATGCGGGTGGAACGACATCCAGTTGAAGGGGAATCTTACATTCCCCTAGTCGATGATGCTTGAATACCTTCATATACAGGTCTATTGGCCATGAGTTTCTTAAGAAATTCCTCGACAGACTTCTCAAGATCGTTGGGTTCACTCAACATTCTAGATTTTAACAGACAATGGGTAGACAAACAGACATGTGGGGTATACTTCCAGATAACGAAAGACAGGTCAGTTCTACACTTGGACCGTTCTCTGCTTAGCTCAATCAATCACAGGTAGAAAAAAGTGGTCCTAGCGCCACCATCGATGAGTTAAATAAGCGGGGCAATGTGAAGGATCTTCCAATGGACATGAACTAGAGTTAACTGCTTCTATTAATGTAAATCTAGTCATTATGGCATGGTCTTAATGTCCAAAAGCGATCCATAAACCCATAAATGTGTTTCCTAACCATTCTGGAGCGTCATTATAATGGTCAGGGTGCCTTCAATGGTTATATAACTTCGCCAGGGAAAAATCCAAATCTACACAGACCTGTTGTTCTAGTGAGGTTCAATCCCTGCGAACTTGCCTCCTACGAGGTTCCGGTTTGTGAAGTATTCCATCTTGTTTCCTTAACTTCTTGTAGTTTTTCCAACTTAGCCTTCTTTTTATTGATCTTCCTTGCCTTCTTTCCTGTTATATGAGTCTCTTTAAATGTTTCCGGAATCCTCTTTCCAATTTTATTCTTATCTTCCCCTAGCATTGTGGCTTCGCACTGTTGAGGTACCCTCAAAGATTCTGAAGTTAATATCCCTTTTCTTAGCACTTCCTGAATGGGCATACTTATCTCTTGGGTAGATAGGTCCTATTGAAACTAAGTTTTTAAACTTTTTACCTCTAAAACTAAAACTTTTTTCTTTCGGGATTCGACTTCTCATAAGGTATAATCCTCGCTACCAGTCCAAAAGGACCGGTCCCGAAATCCTGAAATGATTTCATTTCTTCGTTATAATAAAAGACAGAAAGCTCAAGTGTTATTAAAGTCTAGATGCACGTTCTGTAAAGTACTTTTAATCGTGATCAATTAAAATCCTTAAGGATTTAATTAACCATCTTTTAACCTTTCGGGATTCGGGTTTACTCAAAACAATACGTTTTCAATACATTTTGAATCGCGAAATCTCGATTCTCGATTTCCCGAAAGAAATGGAAGTCAGTCTTAATCCTAATTAATTAAAAACTAATCCCATCACGATTTCAGGATTCGAGGTTTGGTGGTGACATACCTCATGTAAGCGCGATCCCCGAAACCCCAAAACACGAAGTCCCATCTCAATACCAAAGTTAAGACCTAAGAACTTTTCCCACCGTGATTTCGGGATTCGGGGGTTTGATGGCGATATACCTCATGTAAGCGAGATCCCCAAAACCCTGAAACGCGAAATACCGACTCAATACCAAGGTTAAATTGAACTAATTTCGTTTTAAAAAACATTTAATGGTATTTAAACTTCTTAGGTATCTTCATTTATGAGTTCCATCAAATGAGATTTTTCAAATTTTAATTTTAGAATCGCCGAAATACGGCCATATTAATAACGGATAGTTGATGATTTTTGTGACACCAATGCATATCTCAGAAATATTCTCTTCTTTAAAGGTATTAAATTCTTGGCAGCCGTGTCAGTACTTTCACCTTTAAATGAGTTAAAGGAAAATTAAATGAGTTAAATGAGTTAAAGGTCCGTGTTTTGAAACTTATTTTTTCTCTTTCTATCAGAAGTAAGTCACATCTAGCCGAGCTTTCTCACCTCTCTTCTGTGACAGGTTTTCGTTCCAATACAAAAGTCAAGGCACCAAAGAAGGGACCCAAGAAGAGTGAAGATATAGTTGAGATTTCCATCCTGGAGGGAGATGTCATATCCGACACCACACCACATGCTATCGGCTCGATTAAATCATGGAGACAAATTTATGAAAATCTGGACTGCGAGATAAAAAAATTACCCTAACGACTCTGAGAATCACCTTCGGGACATAGCAGAATAAAAAATTCACAAAATTGCAACATGCCCATGGCTCATGGCGTACAACGACATGATCAGTTGGGCTTTGGACAAGGTTGATATTCCAAAGAGAATCATTTTAAATGATCAAGGGGCCATTATCGACTCATTCAGACCTGAACATATCATTCAGACCTGAACATATCCAGGTTATGTACAAACTCTCACCCAATCCTAAATTCATTTACAAAACCAAATTTATATCTGAATTTTAGAGAATGGAATGCACTGAGGCAGACCAAACTTACCCTGATTTAATCAAAGGTTGGTGGATATGTCCATCAAATTTTAGGGCTGTTGGTAGCCAATTCACTTTTTTTTATGATCCTATAAGCTGCCTACATCTATGTTTTACAAACATCATTTTTTCGTCGCAATTTTCAATAGACGACATTTTCATTTATTGCGACGTTTGCACATTTGTCTTCGTTAAGTTTTCATGACTGTAAGCGTGAAAACTTCTCCTTTCAAAGTTTTTTTTCGATCATTATCTGAACTGTCAATATATTTTATGTACTTACGCCTATTGCGCTTACCTTTTATTGATCATTAGACAACTGGCAAGGGTCTCTAATCAATTCTCATACTTCGATTGATTGTATAACCTGGTTTTATTGGGTTTGTAAGGAATTTAGCAGTTGGAATTGCACTTTATATGACTTGCCTGATCATTGATTCTATGAAATGCATACGGGTTTTGATTAAATTATATATATATATATATATATATATATATATATATATATATATATATATATGATATAATCCTTATGTTAATCTTTTCATAAATTTTGGCTTGTCGACTATATGAATACCGTTTGGCACTTTGATTAAACTTTTGATTATATACATTGGCGCATAGTTGATTTATATGTCGGATTATGGTATAACACTTGCGCGCATTGGTATACACCTTTGATTTTATTGGTTGTACACATGACTTAATGGTTGAACTATTATTATGGAGTGAACAACTATGAAAATTGATGGTTGTACTTGGATAATCAATATTTTGCATGGCAGACTCCACCACCTTCGCATGCTCGCATTTATGCTTACCCCTTTTGCTCGTTCGTTATTGTTGGTTCGGGTAGCTCTGCTCCTGTGTGTGTTGGTGAATACAAACCCTACCCATACCATGTGTTCAGCTCCATGGCACCAGTCGTGCGAGTTGAGCCCAATGGCAATCAAGCCCTGTTGATGTTTGACAATGCCCGCTAAGATTTGGCAGACAGTGGATGGCTTACCTTCGTGAAACGATTTGAGGGTTTTAACCTTTGTGTAGCACGACATTTTTCCATGACCTTCGATGGCTGTCGAGCCAAGGTGGGCGATATACAGTTAGAGATTGATGAACAGTTTATCAACTTGGCTACGGGGTTACCTCCTTCGGGACAACGTTGGTTTAAGAATTGCAAGGTCGAGGAAGTGCCATGGACATTGTTGTTTCAATCGCGCAAAGTCACCTCTTGTGATAGAGGTATGCCCGTATCTATGCTCAAACCACGATGGCACGATTTATTGATGCTTGTCAAGCAGTTCGTGACCTGTGAAGGTCGATACGGATTTGTGTTCCTGCAAGATACCAGATATATAAAATATGCAGAACATAAATAAAATGCTAGTAATGGCAGAATAACAGTAAAATATCCAGCATAATCTTCACAATACACAGAAATGATATACGAAATAGCAACAAAAAAGCACTTTGATTCAGAAAGCAATGTTCACAAGCCTCTTCGAGGGGGCAACCTCCAATCGAGCAGCGCTCTGTTACAATAATCTCCAAGCTAGGGTTTTCATACCCTCGACCCTTATTTATACTAAATATGTCTATTGAGAGAAGCATCTAGAGGAAGATCCTTCTAGAAGCAGAAGCTTCTATTAGGTATTCTTACATCCGCCTTATTCTATTTTATTGAAAGGTCTTATTAATATTGACCTTTATTACATCCGAATACATTGATCTATCTATGTGTAGGTTAGGACCTTAACATGTCTGCCCCCTTAAAAACAACCTTGTCCTCAAGGCTTGAGATGTGGAAAATGCTGCAGAATGGTAGCTGGTTCCCAAGTGGCATCTGCTGGAGTCATATCTTTCCAC
>ML792288.1:133535-168723 GCA_009831015.1 Picea engelmannii | reverse complement strand
GTTTATGCGCATAACGATAGATCTCTGTGGCTTAAAGACGTCGGAATACGTCTCTACCCTGAAAAAAAATACCCACAATTTCTGCCAAGGAAAGTGCTCTGATACCACTTGCAAGATACCAGATATATAAAATATGCAGAACAGAAATAAAATACTAGTAATGGCAGAATAACAGTAAAATATCCAGCATAATCTTCACAATACACAGAAATGATATACGAAATAGAAACAGAAAAGCACTTTGATTCAGAAAGCAATGTTCATAGGCCTCTTCGAGGGGGCAACCTCCAATCGAGCAGCGCTCTGTTACAATAATCTCCAAGCTAGGGTTTTCATACCCTCGACCCTTATTTATACTAAATATGTCTATTGAGAGAAGCATCTAGAGGAAGATCCTTCTAGAAGCGGAAGCTTCTATTAGGTCTTCTTACATCCGCCTTATTCTATTTTATTGAAAGGTCTTATTAATATTGACCTTTATTACATCTGAATACATTGATCTATCTATGTGTGGGTTAGGACCTTAACAGTTCCTCTACCACCTGCGTCTACTGATGATTTTTATAGGGTATCCTCTAAACATGCATTTCTATTTTCATCGGAGCTTGTATAAGATGTCGAAAAGATATAAAAGGCAGCAAGATGACAACAGCATGTTCCACCATGGGCTTATTAATCTCATCATTGTTTATTATTTGAGTTTACATGGTGATAATTGGAGGACTTTCATCGCCCGTAATGGCTTTGAAGACACCGACCCTGTACAAGTTGATAAGCCTATGGTAACTGAGACTAAGGCTGAACCGCCTGTACCCTTACACCTCCTACTGCCTAAACCCTCGACTGACCCTCCTGTTGACTTACCCGACACTGTGACTAAGAGTGCAGAGGCCATTAAGAAGCCTATGAGAAAAAATCTCAAGGCAAACCTTATGGCTAATGCCAACGGGAAAAGGAATGCCCGACTCATTTCAAGAATGGCCAGAAACAAACCAAAACCCTCTGCCGAGTCTAACCCTATCATTCTGAGCGAGGATTTCGATTATGAAATTGAGCGTTTTCTGGCCAGCGAATATCCCTACTCGCAAGATTTATGTGCAGATCCCCCTTATGATTTTGTGTCAAATCTACCCCCCTGCCTAAAGGACAATCCTAACTACCCGGGTATTAAGTTGCCTCGTGAAACCCTCGGTCATTTGGCCAAACCCTCGCATGCTCTGTCTAAACCCACATAGTCACCTTGTGACCAATGCAATTCATGGTTAGAGTGATATTATAGTGATGTTCCTATACTCCAATCAAAGATTCAATCATTGGAAGGCCAGATTGCACTACTAACCAGTCAAAAGGCCAAGCTCCAAGCAGTGGATAAGAAACAGAAGACAACCGGCTCCATCCTGTTCAAAAACGTGGAATCAACCACGGTTGTTGTAAATTCCAAGCTGGCATAATCAAGCAATCTCGTCGCTACACATGTATGGAAGATTTGATATCATTTGTTTTTGTAAATAATCTAGGTTGATGTAATGATTTGAATTCATTTTTTATAGCTTTGTTTACATCTTGAATGGATCTGTTATAATTGTATGCATTCTATATATAGTTTTTCTTTTAATAAAAAAGAAATTTCAATTCGATATACGATCTCATCATTCCCAGTATAGCAATCGATAGATTTTGATTGGATTTGAGTGGTCTGTGTTTAGATTTGATTAACTGGTTTCCCTTATTTAGTTGACAAAATTAATAGTGTGTCTTCGAATGGATTGGTTTGTATCCGATTTGAAAAAAGAATTTTTTCATACTCAGTTTAGAACACAATCGTGTTTGGATTTCATTTTGTTATGATATATATGCTACGATTGGTAAATGATTTGATTGAGTTAGTTGTTACGATATGCTATGTCTTACAATGTTCAAAATTGAGATATTGCTTTGTTCGATTTTAATTTGGGAAATGAACTATTCTATTTTATAAAAACAATATGTTCATTTAAGTCTTTACAGGTGTGCCCGAATCATGGAATGGATTCGATTCGTGACAACTATGATGAACCTCAGCCAATTGATTCGTTAATTAGAACGATTTCTTTTTGATCAAAGTCGATCGACCCTGTTTGCCCAATTGGCCATAACAAATTATGAATTCTACCGCCAGTCAATCAAGCCTGTTATGATCTTATTTTAAATTGATTTTCACACCTATTTTGAATTGATCTATTCATGGCATGGACCGTTTTCTGTGTCAGCTCAGTCATAACGATTGGAATGATCTTGTCGAAGTCATATTTCCTGTTGACAAAGCAGCGTAATAGTTGCTTGCTGATTGTTTTGATTATAATCGTTTCAATTGATATCAAAAGATTTCACAACTGTTGATTTCGATTGGTTATGAAACGAATTGATTGACTATGTTATTTTTATCAAATTCGGTTACGATTCGTTTGAATGTAATCGATCTTGCTTGCCCCAGTTTGCAAAAAACGAACTATCGGGTATCTCATACGCACTATGATACTCCTTGTTACATTTTTGTTTGCTATGTCATCACAACGAATTGTAAACAATTCAGTTCGATTTGATCATATCTCATGTTGGTATAACGGCTTAACAAATGTATCAGATTTGTTTTTATTGATTGCGTTGGATATCAAACGGTTTCTCGACTGTTTGATTATGATTCTTTTAGACCCAATTCTGTGGAAATTAAACGAACAGAGTTGAATGATTTTATAATTCTATTTTGATTTCAAATGGTTTATCAAGCTCCAATTGAATAAATCGTTTTCAAATCGCTATTAAATGATAATTGAATTAAATCTCCTTCAAAGATTTTCAATTAGTTTCAATTCTAATTATGTATCTTTATTTAGACTAGCTACAGAATCAGATGATTCTGTAGCTAGTCTATAGAAATAAATTTTTATTATTTTGTTAATAAAAGATCCTTCTAACTTGTTTATTTTTGGTCCTTTTCAGGTAAATTCGAATTGCATGGGATTTGATGGACGGTTTAGAGGATATTTAGATGTTTTACTTTTATTTTAGTTTCCTAGTTGAGTTGATCTTGGGAATATCTTCCCAGATTATGTAAACAGTTTTATAACTTCCACAGGGAGGTTTTACCCTGTGGAAAAACTTATAAATACTTATTATTTTTGTAATACGATCATCCTCATTCATGGGAGAACAAGGATATGGAATTTTAATATAGATTGAGACAGAAATTGATGTTCTGCTACAGCTTTAGCTTTTCATAATATCATTATTTTGTTTCATGTTTATGTGTATCAATTTGCATTTGGTTAATGACTACTTTAGCTATCTTAGTCTTTTGCAAATGATATGATTTAATCAATATAATCCATATCTGATTTCTTCCATTATTTAAAAACATAGCAATTACTTGATTCAGTTTATGAATGACAGATTTCTCTTCTTCATCAATTGGATTATTTTGTATAAGTCTTTGCATAACAGGTTTACCTAATTGCAGAGATTTATAAATCATATAATTGTTATGATTTTTTATGTCTTGTTTGTCCTGTAAACAAACTCAAAGAGCATTGCAGCTATCGTTTACGAGAATCTTCTGGATTATTCGGTGTGAGTTTCCTTCCTCCGACCAGCTTCGAAGTCATCATACACAGGACAAATCTGGAGTGTTTCCAGGTTAGTTTGTCATTTGTTTGTTTAGTGTATTTATTAGTAGTTTAGTTTAGATATACGTTTAGTTAGATATATGTGTAGTTAGTATATTAGATTGTTTAATTTCAGTAAGTTTTATTTCTTGTTTATAAAATTATAAAATCAACAAAAATATCTTTCTCTGTCTTAGGGCAGAACATCAATCAGTTTTTCAGGTTTTATTTAAATCTGTAAGGTGTAAATATTGTACATTTTGTGAATAAGTTATATTTCAGATCGTAGTTAAATAATTAATTAGTTAGAGTTAGTATAGTATTAGTTAGTAGATTGTAAATTAGTTAGATTAGTTAGTTCGTTTGATAGTTAGTTTTAATTAGATTAGTATATTAGTTTGTTTTATTTATTGTTAGTTAGTTTAGTTTGTTTTATTTAGTTTTAGTTTGTTTAGTTTGTTTAGTTTTAGTTAGATTAGTTAGTTTAGATTAGTTTTCTCTTTGGTTTTCTTAGAACCTTAGATCAGCTAACGGAGACGCTAAACCCGTCAGGGTGGTTCATTCCAAACGGATTGGGTTATTAGGCAACCCCGGACCGGTTCCACTCTCTCAGTTGATGGACGGTCGATTTCGCCCGTCAACATGGGCCGATACCCACAGAATTTATGCCAGATCCTCTTTGAATGAGTACATGGTTTATGTAGCCATGATGCTGTGCAGACTCTTTGGAAAAAAGAATCCTTGTCATTTCCCCGTAGAATGGGTACCCTTTTTAGAAGAAGCATCAAAAGGATATAGTTTCAACCGGGACAAGATTTTATCTGATAATATAGCCAAAGAGGTTTCAGATTACAGAGCTGCAAGAGCCCGAGGTCAACCAGTGGACTTTTACATGTCGACATACATCATGGACACAATTTGTTTTATGACTCCATTCCCCCTGATGAATTGGAGTTGGAACACAACCTTCCTTGAACCCATTCATGAATATCACTCTGAGTTGTGGGAAGAAAATGCAAAAAAATCATTTTATGAAATTTGCCATTTCGTGGTAATACCCATGCATAAAATGTTTTTCGGTTGTGACCCTCCTTGCATTTCTGAAGCAGTTTCAAATAACCTCAATCCAATAATAGATTGGTCCATTGAAGAAAGATTCTCCTACATCAGGGTTTATGGGTGTTCAATTCCCCCTCACGCGCTTCCAAAATTCCTCTTGGATAGACTGGTGTGTAGGGAAGTAGCACACCAAATAGTAAAAGGCGGTATCATAATAGAGCTAAAGGAAGCTCAAAAGAAGTCCTGGACAATCTTCCCTGTGCACATCGAGAAATTTTCATTACAAAATTTGGGACATTCCAGAGTGGAAGCAGAAGCACTCGAAGAAGTCAAACTGTTAAATATTGAATACAAAAGGCATGACCCATATCAACTAGTGAACAAACACTTGATACACTGCAATATGAAAGCACACAAACATGAGGATTCCCCTTGGGACGACATGTTCAAAGGGACCAATTCTTATAAAGAAATGTTAGAACGAGTACAGACACTATCGTCTGACTTGCAAGCCAGCTTTTGGACCTTCCAGAAGCATAGACAAAGTGGTCTACCTCAAGTACTTCAAGGAGAAGAGATCACCCTCCCCCAGGAGCAAGAAAGTGTTCCCCCAGGTTTCGAGCAGGAAGCACAGAAGAAGGGAAATCCCAAAAAGGTCCTACAGAATACGAAAAGGCCTCCACAAAACAAAAAGACCGAAGTAGAGAAAAGGTCAGGGAGACCTCCCAAGTCCGGTAAGCTTACTCCCCCTTTATCACCTGGTGTTGAGGACAATACGTCTAAGGCAGCAAGAGGGAAAGGATATACATAGCTAGGGAGTCCCATAACTTCCTTAACCCCCTTACAGTCCACTTTTGGACTCCCATAGATAGGAGCTTTGTTTGTTGATGACCTTACGTCCATTCCCATAGATGAGATTCCTCCTTCTGATTATTTTTTCAGCAGAAAAAGGAAGGTCTTCCTGAAACAGGAGATGCATAAGAAGGAGGGGAATATGGTAAAAAAAAATAAAGTCTTGATAGACGGACAAAATTTGGAGGAAGAGGATTTCACTACAGAGATAGCAGGTTCCATGGGAGCCATGGCAACAACAAACTTTTTTACTGTGGGAAAAATGAGAACCAGGATAAAGAAGAGTGACAAAATCATAACACAATCACAAGAGCAGTTAAAAAATGTTGAGGAGGACATTGGAGAATAAATGAGTAAAATCTTGGAGCAGACAAGGGCCTGACACAAAATGAGCCTGGACGAAATGAGCTAGAAAATACAAGCAAGTCAGCTACATATTACTCAGCAAAAGGAGCATGCAGAATAGTTACAGGCTAGATTGATATTGATGGAAGGTCAAATTATAGATTTAAAATCTTTTCAGGCCCAGTCACTGGAAATACATTCAAAAATAGAAGTTGGACAACATAAATTGATTTCCAAGATAGATATTGTTCATAATTACTTTCAAGAAGTAGATAATGCCTTTGATAATATTATCCCGAGGGAAAAAGAATCCAAAGCAATGAGGATTACTCTCCAAAAGGAAATTGTATATTTGACAGGTGAGGAGGTATCCAAAACTATGAAAGTATCAGCCACAAAGAAAATCAGAGGCGACATCATGCTCAAACTATGGGAAACCAACATAACTGAAAGAAAAAGAATAGTCAAGGAAATCAGAGATGACTGTGAAGAAGTTTTTGATCTTCTAGACAAAGGGTCGTTAAATATTGGAAAAGGAAATTGTACAGGACCTTTGGGACAGATCAATATTGAAAGACATCAATTAAATTTTAGGGAAGATTTGAGTGAAATCCAAATGGAAATTTCACAACTAAGAAAAATGGATGTCACCCTAATAGATAGGTTGTTAGTTGAGTCTAACTTAAAACTACAGTCAATAAAGTTTGCAGATAAAGGAGTTGATGACCGTCTTTCCAAGATTCAGAGAAAGGTTTATCTGTTCGAGGCAAGAGATCTTCCAGAACCCCCCATAAATTTTACACAGTTCCTGGAGATATGCATTAAATGTATTGAATCAAAAGAAGGAGAGTCATCAACAAAGTAAAAGTATTATTTGGAAGAGCTTTACTTCCAAGAAAATGGAAAAATGGAGAAGATCATGAAAACGGTTTTGGATCTATTTTTTAACAAATAGTTAGTCTCTAAGAATTAGGAAATCATCAACCGTCCTAAGATTGGTGGTTTTGTATAAATGTAATTTTTCAAGACTAAGAGGGGGATTTTTTCTGGAGGAGATTGTAAAGAGAAAATTTCATTTTTCCAGAATTAATACCATATAGATTGAAGATTCAAGATCTTGTCAAGCCTGAGTTATGTGTTTCTCTATCATTTCATCTTTTATTTCACACCTTTGTTAAATGTTTTTATGAGGTAACTTCTATTGTGGTGATTAAACTTTCAGATTATCTAACCGTTTGCAATTTTTCCTTTGTATCAACTGTTAGCGGATATAAGACCTATGAACGTTTTAAAACTCTAAAATTATATACTTCTTCGAAGTTATCACCCTTCCTTCTTCTATTTGTATAAAATGAGATTCCTCTAAAATTGATGCCTCATTTTTGTTATACAACTACATGTTTCCTTTTCTTTCTTCATTCCATGCATTGTCTCTTTTAAAATTGACTCAGATACTAGAAAATGCCTTCATTTCTGTTATACTATGGATTCATAATTTGGAAGTTTTGTTCTTATTAATTCAAACCATAAATCTGCAGCCCTTAAAAAAATATTTTTTTCTTTTTTTGACTTAAAAAGAAAGGAAACCCTTTGCTTTCATGACTGTTCCAGTTACCAGACAGCCTAATATAGAACCAGGTCTATCAGATCAGACGAGCATTGCGTTAAACCTATTCAATACCATCTTACAAACAACAAATACATGGGTAGAACTTGAACATGCATGGGCTGCAATTGAAAGGGATATTAGCATCCAAGAACAATGGGAAGCTAGACAGAGACAATTAAGGAACCAACTGTGATCTTGGTTTCCTTTAAACTAGTCTTTTTACCCTTTAATTATCTCTACCTTTTTGGATGCCTTAACGATATACTTTAGAGACTTAAAGTATAAACTCAAGAACAACATCATTTTGGCGTCGTTGCTGGGGAGCAAAGAAACAAATCTTTTCCTTGGGAAGAACGACATTGACTTTTTCTTTCTTTGATAGTGAACAAATATCGAAAAACCTTCTAAGGCTACTTTTATCTTTCACTTGGCGACTCCACTATAAGTAAACAGGATTTCAGTCGAAAGAACACCAGAAAGAACCTGAACGACAAGCATACCTCGCCAGTATCTGATCCAGAAAAGATTTTTAAATCAAGAAGATTTCTTAGACAAATCGTTTCGCCAACACATATTATCTGTCAAACTAATTCTACACGGTCAAACGTCAGAGGAATACTTGAGAGATCTATCTCCCTCCCCCTTTCAATCGATACCTGCTCTTTTCACGAAGTCCACACTCCTACTACCAAATTCTCCAACGAATGTCCTGTGTATCCTGATTTAACCCCCGTCAATTCTCCGATATATTCATCTTACAAGCCTGGAGAAACAAGTTCTCTTCATCTTGGGCCTTCTTTTTCTAGTTTCCTGTGCTTTGACGATAAATTCCCCACAACCTTTCTTTCACATTCAAGTACAACCCAAGTTTCAATCTCAAATCTATCAATGGCTGTACACAGAGGTGCGGGGGTTGGAGGCGTTGTTGTAGGTGGTGCCGCAGGAGGAGCAGCAGGCGACCAAGTACTGCTCCCTGGAATTTTGCTAAGGTGGCTACCAGATATGCCCCTCTTGTCCTATCGGTTCCCCTACATGACCTTCCAGAAAATTACATGCAAAATATCCCAAAATTTACAGGGGAAGGCGATTTAACCGCACAAGAACACATCAATTTCTTTGACCAATTCACTGATATTCTAGGACTCAAACACAAAGATATCTACTCCAGAATCTTAGTACAAACTTTCTAAGGACAGGTCAGAACAGTGTTCTGAGGCTTAGTAGTGGGATCTTTAAGGTCATACGATGAACTCGAAAGTGATTTCATCAGGCAATGGGGAGAAAGAAAAGATCACCTCTATTATCTGACTGAATTTGGGGCTCTTAGAAAGAAAAATTCTGAATTAGTTCTCGAGTTCACCCAAATATTTAATAAATTGTATAATAAAATTCCCATTGAGGTCAAACCTTCTCAGCCTGTAGCAAAAGTAAATTTTTCTAGAGCTTTTGACCTTGATTTAACCTTACCACTAAGAGAGAGGAGATCAGTAGACCTCATCAAGATGCAAGACGATGCCCTAGAAATTGAATCAAACATGATGGCTTCAGGAAAGCTAAAATCCAAAATGGAGGCTGGGAACAAAGAAACCAGAAGATACAGAGAACAAGGAGGATCTTCTGGGTCAGGAAGATCTTCAGGAGACAAAATGGACGACATGGTTAGGATAATTAAAGAACTATCTAATAAGATTTCGAAAATGGAATTAGGTCAGACAAAAACTGACCATTTTCCCAGAAAGGACTTCAGAAGGAATCCCAATCCTCAAGTCCCACAAAGACAGATTAAGAATGAAGATCAGAAAATCCCAACTCCCTTCAAGAGTGAAAATTTCATTGGAGAGGAAGATTTAGAAAATTTCGAGGAATTAGAGGAAGATATAAACAATCTGGGTGATGATGAGCCACAACCCTATTTATCGAGACAAGATTATGAAAAATTCTTAAATAAAGAAAATAGATTGGAAAATGACCTAAAAAGTAGTACTTCTAAAGATTTGACCTACCAGGGTATTACCTATGGTATAATGGTCGAGCTTCGACATAAGTACAATCTAAGGCCTAGAAACAAGAGTGTTGCAATCGACCAAACGAAAAATATCTTGCCGAGGAGCGAGATAGATGAGATAGTTTAAAAAAATGTTGAAAAACAGACTGAAAAAACTAACATAACGGACACACAGCCTACCAAGACTAAGGTAGCTGAAATACCCACAGTCTAAAGATAGAAAGCAAAAGTTCCTGCAATGGAAACGAAACCTTCACCAAAAGGAAAGATGATAAGAAGGGGACCAAAGACCAAACCATAGAGAATGATAAAATTGCAGGGAGTTTTAATCTGGAAAATGAAATTAGTAAAATCAAGATCCCCATACCTCTTGTCGAGATGGCAAAAAACCCCATCTACAGAAAACAAATTGCCAAGATGATTATTTTTTCAGAATATGAAAGCCAAGCTGATGTCATTAACTTAGAAGATGACAAACCAAACATAATTTTCGGTCCACATTTTGAAGGCGCCAAAGACACTATTTCCCCCTTCTATATCACGTTAACCTTGTTTGACCAACTACTCCACAACTGTATGCTCGATTATGGAGCATCCCATAATGTAATTCCTAATTCCATTATGGACAAATTGGGTCTCGAAATCACTAGGCCTTATGGAGATTTATATTCTTTCGATTAAAGGAAAGTTAAGTGTATAGGCATGATTAAAGACTTGGTGGTAAATCTGGCTCAAATACCTGCGAAAAGCATTCTCATGGACGTAGTGGTCACCGATATCCCTTTGAAATCTGGTATGTTGTTATCTAGATCTTGGGGTGCCAAGCTTGGGGGATCCGTCCAGCTTGACATGACATATGCTATGATCCCAATTTTTGGAGGACAGTTCACGTGCCTGTACAGAGAGACCAGGTTGGCATTCACGGTAAGTGATCAGCGCAACCCAAGTAACCACCCTGTATATATTGCTAATCAGGATCTAGGTGATTGTATTTTATCCATTGATGATGATATTGTTTTAGGTATAGATGAAAGTAGTACAGAAGAAAAAACAGAAACAGAAAAAAATAAAAAAATATGTATATAGCACTGGTGTGTGGAAGATGTTTTTTAATGGCGTTTCATCTTACCATGGAGTCGGAGATGGGCCACTCCTTATGGCCCCTGATAATCAATTTGTAATCCCTTTTTCCTATAGACTCCAGTGGAATGTGGACCACACTAATAATGTATGCGAGTATGAAGCCTTAGTATTAGGTTTGGAAGCCGCTAGGAGAATGAAAATAAAAAAACTCGAGATCTTTGGTGATGCCGAGATAATCGTAAAATAGGTAAACTGATAGTACCAAGCCAAACATCCTAGGCTGAGGTCTTATAGGAATTGCATCTAGGATCTGATCGAAAATTTCTTCTCCTCTGTCAAAGTCCACTATATTCCAAGAACAGAAAACCAACAGGCCGATGCGTTATCCAAAGAAGCCTCAACCTTCACACCTCCCATCACTTTCAAACTAAAATACCATATACAAATGAGACACCGACCTTCCATACCCAATAACACACAACACTGGCAAGTTTTTGAGGATGATGAACAACTGTGTAAATTTTTAGAATGGATAGATGAGTTTTCCGAAACTCATACCAACCAAGAAAACCAAAATGATCCTATTTGGATCATGCAGGAAGGGGAAGACCCCCAGGAATTCCATGATAAAATCACCAATCATCGAATGCTTGTTCTAAAAAATAACCAGATCCCCAAGGGCTTGATTCCCTTGAAAAGGTTATTTAATCAAGACGATATCCCATTAAGATCCACCTTACAACCTCAACCTGAAGAGGTTGAGGACTGTGACATAGGTACCAAAGAAAACCCTCGGTTGGTGAAACTGTCCAAATACATCTCCCTAGAAAAAAAAAGTAAATACACTGAGTTTCTTAGAAAGTATAAAGATGTTTTCGCTTAGTCTTACGACGAATTGAGAACTTATGATACTTCTATAATTGAACATAAAATTCATTTGAAACCGGGTGTCAAGCCTTTTAAATAGAAACTCAGACAGATAAACCCTATTCTTCTACCAGTAATAGAAAAAGAGGTCAAAAAAATCTTAGATGCCAAAATCATTGTCCCACTAAGATATTCCGAATGGGTAGCTAATCTAGTCCCAGTAAGAAAGAAAAATGGTGAAATCAGACTGTGTTGATTTTAGAAACCTGAATCGATCATCACTCAAAGACAATTATCCATTGCCTAAGATGGGCCACGTCTTAGAGAAAGTAGTTGGAGCTAACAGAATGTCAATGATTGATGGTTTTTCAGGTTATAATCAGATCGCAGTACACCAAGATGATAAAGAAAAAACGGCTTTCACTACTCCTTGGGGTACTTCATGTACGATAAAATGCCTTTCGGCTTGATGAATGCGGGTGCAACCTTCGAGCGAGCCATGGACATCACCTTTATGGGTGAGAGAGATAAATTCGTTGTCATCTATCTCAATGATCTAACTGTTTTTTCAAAATCTGATGCAGAACATTTAGTACACCCAAAGCAAATCTTCAAGAAATCTTGTAAATTTGGTTTATCCCTTAATCCCAAAAAATATCATTTCGCTATGCAAAAAGGTAAGCTTTTAGGTCATCTAGTGTCTAAATACAAAATCAAAATTGATCCCAAAAGAATTGAAGCAATAGATACCATAAATATTCCTAGGAATGTAAAAGAAATTCAATCTTTCTTAGGAAAAATAAATTTCTTGAGAAGATTCATCCCTAACTTCGCCGAAATTATGAAACTGATCACAAATATGTTAAAAAAGAATAGTGAGATGAAGTGGACAAGTGAAGAAAAAACATCCTTTCAACGAATCAATAAATTTATCAACAAAGCACCAGTCTTGGCAAGTCCTGATTACACAAAAGAATTTCTGATTTTTTCCTTTGCTTCCGAACACACTATTGTAGCTGTATTGTTACAAAAAAATGAAGATGGATTTGAGAAACCCGTTTCTTTTTTCAGTAAAAGTATGAGAGATGCAGAGTTGAAATATAATATACTAGAAAAACAAGCTTACACAATGTTAAAGGCTCTTCAGAACGTATGTATTACATTCGAAGATCATAGCCTATGTTCCTACAAGCTCTGTCAAAGACATACTAGTTCAGCCGGATAGTGATGGGAGAAGAGGCATATGGATAGCCAAGATTCAGGAGTTCGATCTTGAAGTTAAACCAACAAAAATCATTAAAGGAAAAGGTATGGCTAAGCTGTTAGCCGAATCCAACTTGGAGGCACTTGGAATCGATCAGTTGCAAGAAGATGAAGATTTTCTAGAGATAAATGAACTCGACTTCGCTACATCTACGGTTGCCATAGAAGACAAGTTTTCTTCTTCAGGATGGTACCACGATATTGTTTCTTACCTATTGACTCTTCAATGTCCCAGTGAACTAACCCCATCTAAATCTAGGACACTGCAGCTACATGCTATAAAATATTGTATTGTAGACGAAAAATTATTTTGGAAGGACCCCCTGGGTTTCTTGTTGACCTGCTTAGTCGAGACCGAAACTGAAAAGGTTATAGATGAGTTCCATGAGGGAGTGTGTGGAGGACACCATGCTTGGCAAGCCACAACTTGTAAAATCCTAAGAGCTGGATATTACTGGCCCAAACTTTTCATAGATGTAAAAACCAAAGTCTGAACTTGTGTTCCCTGTCAGTTGTTTACAGGTAAACATAAAGTCCTAGCTTTACCTCTAATTCCATTTAAATCCGAAGCCCATTTTCAACAGTGGGGCCTCGATTTTATTGGAGAGATTCACCCACATTCCAGTGCTCAGCACCGGTGAATTATAACCGCAACGGACTATTTTACTAAGTGGGTGGAAGCTATTCCCACGAGAAACGCAACTGACACAGTTGTAATCAATTTTCTAGAGGAAAATATTTTATCCAGATTCAGTTGTCCCCGAAAGCTAGTCACTGACAATGCACAAGCGTTTAAATTGATGTCTATGATAAAATTTTGCCAAAAATTCAACATCATATTAGGCCACTACACAACTTATTATCCACAGGGAAACGGTTTAGCTAAATCATCTAACACAAGTCTGACAACTGTGATAAAAAAAATATTGACTGACAACAAGAAGACATGGCATATTCATTTGAAATATGCTCTGTGGGCCAACAGGATAAGTACCAAAAGGGCTATTGGAATGTCCCCTTTTCAGAAGGTTTACGACACCGATGTTATTTTACCAATCAATATTGCTCTGCCTATAAGGAAAATTTGGCAAGATTCAAACGAAGAACCTAATGACATTACCAAGAGAGCAAACCAGTTGGTCAAAGTTTAGCAACATAGGATTGAAGTAAATGAAAAGTTGAAGAGATATCAGGATAAGATGAAGGCTTTGTTTGATTAGAAGGCTAAGGATAGAGATTTCCTCCTTGGATATCTGGTACTAAAATGGGAATCCAGAAGAGAAGACACGAGCAAACATGGCAAGTTCGATTCGATCTAGTCTGACCCTTATAGAGTCTCAGCCTCAAAAGGAGAAAATGTCTTTTCATTAGAAAATCTCAATGGAGACACTCTAAGCGCCCCTGTGAATGGGCAATACCTTAAACACTACATGTAGTAATATGTATTCAAATTTTCATTGTACATACCGGTTTGTTTTCACGTTTCCCTTATAGTTACGTTATTTTTGGTAAGTAATAATAATAATAATAATAAATAAATAAATATTTTTATTAAATTTCAGAAAATGCAAATATAAAATAGCTCAAATCTATCAGTTCACAAAAAGCGTCTGACAATTGTTAGGTCATTTTATTCGCAGGAACAACGTCATGGACTCAAGAGATAAACTACACTAGGGGGTAATCTACATGGATAATCAAGATAAATACTTACCAAAAAGGTAATAAGTAAACAGTCCTTTGGCTGCAAATGTGGCAAACTACTAAGATATGAACTCTGACCTAGAAACCTGAGTTAAAAAATGTCCTAAGAGATACAAACGAACAAGACACAAATTTTGAGGTTTCCAATTAAAAATAAAAAAAATCAAAATTAAATTTAAATAAAATTTTTATACTCGTTAGCACTCCTAAGTAGTCCAAGATTCTCTCATCTTTTCCCTTCGGTCACTATCAAGCTTACTCTTCACCGAACCCTGACTTTTTCCTTTTAGGTTCTAAGTATTAAAAAAAAAAGAAGGGGGAAATGGTCTCATCTTAATTTCGGAAACATTGAGATTGACTTTCGAAGCGAGGATAGGTAAAATTATATGTTTCTCCTAAACGTTGGTTGAACTGGAAGTCTGTGTGGGCTAATCCTAACCTTTTCAGTCGCTCTAGAAAAAAAAAATGATCATTTTTCGCTCAATAAAAAAAAAAAAAGTTTTAAGTTTTCTCCGAGATTCTCCATAAAGTTAAAGTGTCTGAGGGCCAAAAGGAGATTGATCCAAATCTATTTAAAAAAGAAGATAGACCCTTGCTGTAAAATGTTTTTAAACAATATATTTTCCTTGATTATGTTACATACTTATTGATTGCCCCCACTTCGTAACAAAAATGTGTATAAAGAGATGGTGAAAGGAAATTCATTATTGATTGCCCCCATCTAATTTAAAGAGATGATGAAAGGAAATTCATTATATGATTTCCCTCATCTCAACATTTAAATGCTAAAAATAACGAAGTGGTGAAAGGAAATTCCATGTGGAAAATCTGATAACTTCATTCGGGTATTGAAAAAGCCCGCTAGCAGTGAAGCAATGTCTACACACTGGACAAGGCTGTTACACACGAATTGCAAGATGCTCTAGTAATATTCTCCTTTCATCCAGATTACACTCTAAGATTATGGGATTCCATATTACACTCTAAGAGTCTCTTGATGCGAATACGATCAAATAAAAACTGGTAGAACGAATAATCTTGTTTTGATTATCTTGCACAAGTCTGAGGTCAGTTTTAGAAAGGGAAATCTATGTGAGCCTATTTCAAGATTGTCGAACGCTTTAGTCTTGAAAGTTTTCCGAAGTTAAGGTTGGAATCTTTATCCTCCTAGTAGGGTTTTCACAACTATGTCTCACAGACTGGAACAACTGACCCCATTTACCTAATAAAAGGCACTAAGTCCGCTCGTTGTCCTCGTCCCACTAGGAGACGAGGTCCCCAATTGGAGCCTATGTTGAAACTAAGTTTTTAAACATTTTACCTCTAAAACTAAAACTTTTTTCTTTCGGGATTCGACTTCTCATAAGGTATAATCCTCGTTACCAGTCCAAAAAGACCGGTCCCGAAATCCCGAAATGATTTCATTTCTTCGTTATAATAAAAGACAGAAATCTCAAGTGTTATTAAAGTGTAGACACACGTTTTGTAAAGTACTTTTAATCGCGATCAATTAAAATCCTAAAGGAGTTAATTAACCATCTTTTAACCTTTTGGGATTTGGGTTTACTCAGAACAATACATTTTCAATACATTTTGAATCGCAAAATCCCGATTCCCGATTTCTTGATTTCCTGAAAGAAGTGGAACTCATTCTTAATCTTTTTTAATTAAAAACTAATCCCATCACGATTTCAGGATTCAGGGTTTGGTGGTGACATACCTCATGTAAGCGCGATCCCCGAAACCCTGAAACGCGAAGTCCCGACTCAATACCAAAGTTAATACCTAAGAACTGTTCCCACCGCGATTTTTGGATTCGGGGTTTGATGGCGATATACCTCATGTAAGCGAGATCCCCGAAACCCCGGAACGAGAAATCCCAACTCAATACCAAGGTTAAATTGAACTAATTTCGTTTTAAAAAGCATTTAATGGTATTTAAACTTCTTAGGTATTTTCATTTATGAGTTCCATCAAATGATATTTTTCAAATTTTGATTTTAGAATCGTCGAAATACGACCATATTAATAACGGATAGCTGGTGATTTCCATGACACCAATGCATATCTCAGAAATATTCTCTTCTTTGAAGGTATTAAATTCTTGGCATCCGCGTCAATACTTTCACCATTAAATGAGTTAAAGGAAAATTAAATGAGTTAAAGGTCTGTGTTTTGAAACTTATTTTTTCTCTTTCTATCAGAAGGAAGTCACATCTAGCCGAGATTTTTCACCTCTCTTCTGTGACAGGTTTTCATTCCAATATAAAAGTCATGGCACCAAAGAAGGGACCCAAGAAGAGTGAAGATACAACTGAGATTTCCGTCTCGGAGGGAGATGTCATATCCGACACCACGCCACATGATATCGACTTGATTAAATCATGGAGACAAATTTATGAAAATATGGACTGCGAGATAAAAAAATTCCCCTAACGAATCCAAGAATCACCTTCGGGACATATCAGAATCAGAACTTCACAAAATTGCAACATGCCCATGGATCTTGGCGTACAACGACATGATCAATTGGGCTTTGGACAAGGTTGATATTCCAACAAAAAGCATTTTAAATGATCAAGGGGCCATTATCGACTCATTCATACCTAAACATATCCAGGTTATGTACAAACTCTCACCCAATCCTAAATTCATTTACAATGCCAAATTTATAGCTGAATTTCAGAGAAAGGAATGCACTGAGGCAGACCAAACTTACCCCGATTTAATCAAAGGCTGGTGGAGATGTCTGTCAAAGTTTAGGGCCGATACCCACGGAATTTATGCCACGGCCTCTTTGAATGAGTACATGGTTTATGTAGCCATGATGCTGTGTAGACTCTTCGGCAAAAAGAATCCTTGTCATTTCCCCGCAGAATGGGTACCCTTTTTAGAAGAAGCATAAGAAGGATATAGTTTCAACTGGGACAAAATTTTATCTGATAATATAGTCAAAGAGGTTTCGAATTACAGAGTTGCAAGAGCCTGAGGTCAACCAATGGCCTTTTACATGTCGGCATACATCATGGACGCAATTTGTTTTATGACTCCATTCCCCCTGATGAATTGGAGTTGGAACACAAACTGCCTTGAACCCATTCACGAATATCACTTTGAGTTGTGGGAAGAAAACACAAAAAATTCGTTTTACGAAATTTTCCATTTTGTGGTAATACCCATGCATAAAATGTTTTTCGGCTGTGACCCTCCTCACATTTTTGAAGTATTTTCAAATAACCTCAAGCCAATAGCAAACTATTTCATTAAAGAAATATTCTCCCACATCAGGGTTTATGGGTGTTCAATTCCCCCTCACGCGCTTCCAAAATTCCTCCCGTATAGACTGGTGTGTAGGGAAGTAGCACACCAAATAGTAAAAGGCGGTATCAGAATAGAGCTAAAGGAAGCTCAAAAAATTCCTGGCCAATCTTCCCTGTGCACATCAAGAAATTTTCATTACAAAATTTGGGACATTCCAGAGTGGAAGCAGAAGCACTCAAAGAAGTTAAACTGTTAAATATTGATTACAAAAGGCATGAACCTTATCAACTAGTGAACAAACACTTGATACACTGCAATATGAAATCATACGAACATGAGGATTCCCCTTGGGACGACATGTTCAAAGGGACCAAGTCTTATAAAGAAGTGTTAAAACGAGTACAGACATTGTCGTTTGACCTGCAAGCTAGCTTTCGGACCTTTCAGAAGCATAGACGGAGTGGTCTGCCTCAAGTACTTCAAGGAGAAGAGATCACCCTCCCTCGGGAGCAAGAAAGTGTCCCCCCAGGTTTCGAGCAGGAATCACAGAAGAAGGGAAATCCCAAAACGACCCTACAGAATACGGAAAGGCCTCCACAAAAAAAAAAGACCGAAGCAGAGAAAAGGTCAGGGAGACCTCCCAAGTCTGGTAAGCTTACTCCCCCTTTATCACCTGGTGTTGATGACAATACGCTTAAGGCAGCAAGAGGGAAAGAATCTACAGAGCTAAGGAGCCCCATAGATTCCTTAGCCCCCTTACAGTCCACTTTTAGACTCCCATAGATAGGAGCTTTGTTTATTGATGACCTTACCTCCATTCCCATAGATGAGATTCTTCCTTCCGATTATTTTTTCAGCAGAAAAAGGAAGGTCTTCCTGAAACAGGAGATGCATAAGAAGGAGAGGAATATGGTAAAAAAACATAAAGTCTTGATAGACAGACAGAATTTGGAGGAAGAGGATTTCGCTACAGAGATAGCAGGTTCCATGGGAGCCATGTTAACAACAAACTTTTTTACTGTGGGAAAAATGAGAACCAGGATAAAGAAGAGTGATAAAATCATAGCACAATTACAAGAGCAGTTAAAAAATGCTGAGGAGAACATTAGAGAAGAAACGAGTAGAATCTTGGAGCAGACAAGGGCTGCCGAAAGGTTAGAGGTTCAATTACTCAAAACAAGCTTGGACGAAATGAACTAGAGAATACAAGCAAGTCAGCTACAGATTACTCAGCAAAAGGAGCATGCAGAACATTTACAAGCTAGATTTATATTGATGGAAGTTCAAATTATAGATTTAAAAGCCTTTCAGGCCTAGTCACTGAAAATACATTCAAAAATAGAAGTTTGACAACAGAAATTGATTTCCAAGATAGAGAGTGTTCAGAATTACTTTCAAGAAGTAGATAATTCCTTTGATAATATTATCTTGAGGGAAAAAGAAGCCAAAGCAGTGAGGATTACTCTCCAAAAGGAAATTATATATTCGACAGGTGAGGAGGTATCCAAAACTATGAAAGTATCAGCCACATAGAAAATCAGAGGCGACATCATTCTCAAACTATGGGAAACCAACATAACTGAAAGGAAAAGAATAGTCAAAGAAATTAGAGATGACTGTGAAGAAGTTTTTGATCTTCTAGACAAAGGGTCGTTAAATATTGGAAAAGGCAATTGTACAGGACTTCTGGGACAGATCAATATTGAAAGACATCAATTAAATTTTAGAGAAGATTTGAGTGAAATCCAAATGGAAATTTCACAACTAAGAAAAATGGATGTCACCCTAATAGACAGGTTGTTAGTTCGACCTAACTTAAAACTGTAGTCAATAAAGTTTGCAGATAAAGGAGTTGATGACCATCTTTCCAAGATTCAGAGAAAGGTTTGTCTGTTCGAGGCAAGAGATCTTCTAGAACCCCCCAGAAATTTTACACAGTTCCTGGAGAGATGCATTAAATGTATTGAATCAAAAGAAGGAGAGTCATCAACAAAGTAAAAGTATTATTTGGAAGAGCTTTACTTCCAAGAAAATGGAAAAATGGAGAAGATCATGAAAATGGTTTTGGATCTATTTTTTAACAAATAGTTAGTCTCTAAGAATTAGGAAATCACCAACCATCCTAAGATTGGTGGTTTTGTATAAATGTAATTTTTCAAGACTAAGAGGGGGATTTTTTCTGGAGGAGATTGTAAAGAGAAAATTTCATTTTGCTAGAATTAATACCATATAGATTGAAGATTCCAGATATTGTCAAGCCTGAGTTATGTGTTTCTCTGTCATTTCATATTTTATTTCACACCTTCATTAAATGTTTTCATGAGGTAACTTCTATTGTGGTGATTAAACTTTTAGATTATCTAACCATTTGTAGTTTTTCCTCTATATCAACTGTTAGCGGATATAAGACCTATTAACGTTTTAGAACTCTAAAATTATATACTTCTTTGAAGTTATCTCCCTTCCTTCTTCTATTTGTATAAAATGAGATTCCTCTTAAATTGATGCCTCATTTTTGTTATACAACTACACGTTTCCTTTTCTTTCTTCATTCCATGCACTGTCTCTTTTAAAATTGACTCAGATACTAGAAAAGTCCTTCATTTCTGTTATACTATTGATTCATAATTTGGAAGTTTTGTTCTTATTAATTCAAACCAGAAATCTGCGACCCTTAAATTTTTTTTTTTCTTTTTTTTTTACTTAAAAAGAAAGGAAACCCTTTTCTTTCATGACTGTTCCAGTTACCAGACAACCTAATATAGAACCCAGTCTATCAGATCAGAAGAGCATTGCATTAAACCTATTCAATACCATCTTACAAACAACAAATACATGGGTAGAACTTGAACGTGCATGGGCTGCAATTGAAAGGGATATTAGGATCCAAGAATAATGGGAAGCTAGACAGAGACAGTTAAGGAACCAACTGTGATCTCAGTTTCCTTTAAACTAGTCTTTTTACCCTTTAATTATCTCTACCTTTTCAGATGCCTTGACGGTATACTTTAGAGCCTTAAAGTATAAACCTAGGAACAACAGGTCCTTCAAACCTTCTTTCATTCTTTCAACCTTGATAGCTAATTATTTTGATTTTCGTCCCTCCTGTGTTGTTACTTTGCTCAGTTTCTTTAACTTATCCTCTCATTCTTCTCTTAGTTGGTCGATTTTCCTAGCCATGAAATCCCTTAATTCTTGCTTTTTCTTTTCTCTAGATTTTTCCTCTACTTTCCTTTTGATATGATCCTTCTTGACCCAAGTTTTACCTAACAAAAGTGGGAAAGAGGCATTGTCCTCAACAAACCTAATGACTTCAAATTCTTCTTCAACCAATGTTCCATTAGTAATAATAGGTACAATAGTTACTCTTCCACATAAAGTTATCATCTTTCCCTTAAAAAAGCCTATCCTTCCTAAACAAGGTACCACAGTAGGATTTCCCAAAACTTCCCAAGTTTCTCCTGTCATAATATTCACTTGTGTTTCTTCATCCAAGACTATACAGTCTATGTCGAAGTCTTTTATTATTTCACTTATGCGTTGTTTTTCTTTTAGGATTTCTGGTAAACTGACATGTTTATGAACATCCATCACTTCTTTCAATTGTAATAACATAGTATGAACTTCCTCTAACTTTTTTTTTTTATGACTTCCTAACATACCCTTAGTCTCTTGACTCTTTTCATAATTTTTTTGTCTTATGTCTCTCCCTTCAAATTTAGCAATAATCATTGGACAATCCTCAACCTCATGACCAATAAATTTACAACAAAGACAAGTAGGGCCTACCCCAGGGCATTCCTTAGCAATATGTCCTGAACTTCTGCAATTATAACACAAAGTCAATCCTCTTTTTCTCTTAAATGGTCCCCAATATTTTTTATACTGTGCACTACCCCTAGGATCATAGTGTTGGACCTGCAATCTGCAAAAATTCTTTCTAGGTTCTTTCATCCATTTATCAGTCCAAAAACTCTTTCTATTCATAGGGATAACATATCTTTCTTCATTTTCATTAAATTTACTCAAATCAACTATTTCTTTCAACTTCTCCCTAGCTTCCAAACTATAACATAATCTATTAAACATACTTAAATTCATGCTTTCAAAACAAAAAAATTCACTTATCTTTCTCTTACCATAGTATAAAGATTACCTCTTTTAAAATATTACCTCTTTTCTTCAGAACAACTTACTTTATTGGCACACAGCTTCGAAAGTTAAGTAGAGTATTGTGCACTTCAACAACAAACCTACGCACAAAGATTCTCTTTTTCTTTACTTCAATTCCCAACAATCACAGTTTTAGGTCATGAAAACAGAACCATTTGTTGGAAGAGGGGTAGACCCAGGGTTCAATGCTTAACAATGCACCAACAAAACCCAGAATACCGGGGCTTTAGGCAACACCTCCGAAGCAGGCAGAGTCTCACCTGAGGTAGAAGAAAAGGGTTACAAGACATAGGTGTCTGTAACAAGGCTAGGACATAGATCTGTGATAAGAGCACTTCGCAGAATATTTTGTTAACACTTAGGAAGTGAACATGCATTAGTTTATTAACCTCATTAACATCGTAGAGAATAATAAAATACAGATAAGCGCAATAACAATAAGTGATTATGTACCCTAAGCACTTAGCACTGAGCACTGTGAGTTAGATCTAGAATTTATTTACCCTTAATCATAAGTAAAATACTTAAGCAACAAAACATTCATTCATTACACATCATAATCAAATCACTAAGAAAATGCATAACAGAAATAACATTGCACAAAGAAAACCATGAGACACTAGATATACGTGGTTCACCCCAGGGTGGGGCTACGTCCAAAAATCGGTTCGCCTCTTTATTATTCACCAAAATCTTGCATCCATTCACTCCTATGCACTAAGCCACATAGTCAAACTTCACACAAGATAGGATATCTGTGCACTAAGCACTAGATCCTCCTTCTTTACCTTCCAAAAATAGGTCAAATACACAGAGCCAAGTTCTCTTATCACGACACTTAGCACCTTCTACAAAATCATAGTCGAGCACAAAGCCTCGACCGCATGCTTGATAACTCTAGTTCTTCAAAACTAGTTCATGAGACTCAAGTGAATATTGAAAATCTCATGAGGGAAGGTCTCATTGATGAGGGGATTGAAGCCAAAGGATTTGGGAGGAATTTGGATGGCCATGCTCAGATTCCCAGGGGTAATCCCTTACCACAGGACAATATCAACCCCATCGAGATTGAGGATCTCACTAATCTGGCTCCGAAAAAATTAACTCTCATCTTTAATCTCCTCTCTTATATTCACCTTTGCACACTTAGTTTCATGAGAATCTAAGTCTTCATTGGCCAGCAATGGACAATGTTGTCAGTTTTTTTGGGTCTAGGGGAATTCACACCCCCAGTTTGGAAATCACTGGTTGAGGAGTTACTCCTCCCATCTTGTCAACATTGAGCATAGTCCTTATAATATCATCAAGTGGAGTTGTTAAACCTCCTTTGACTATTCCCAAGAGTGGGATGGGACCAAAACCCTCTACCTCATATGATGGAGGTTCCTTCTCTTTTGGGATGTCGATTATCGAGATGTCGCATATGCCAACCAGTTTCCCTCATACTTTCCCTAGTATCAGTATGTTCGAGGGGAGTTCTTCCAGCCCCTTTCCTACCTTTCCATGGAGAGGGGGAATATCCTCTCATCTACACCAACACTCAAAAGTGAATTTGTTCTATCTTCCTAGTTTCCCAGTGGGAATAAATCTCTTGAAGTCTTTGGTAACCAAATGGGTGGGTTCTTTCCTACTATGGAAATTCTTATTGAAAGTAATCCCTTCCTAATTCATGAAAACCATGCAAGTGGTGTCTCTCCATCTACCACAATGACCTCAAGGATAAATCCATTTTCTTACTTACCGAATCTGATGTATGGAGGTCTTTGTCCTTATGTTTAGGCACCATATACTTCTTATCAATAACCTAGACAAAAAAACTACAATTTTTATGCACCTAGTGGTGTTTATGCCCAAGGTATCTCTTTCACAAGTACCAATTAGATGGAAATTAAGAACCCTAGAAGTTGGAACACAACTCGTCTCCCTTTTCTTGTAACATTGAATTTACTTTATTTGACAAAACTTACAAATGACAAGGTGCTGCATAATGTGAATTGACCCCCAATTCCCGCTAAATTTCCCTTCAATATCCTAAAATTTGAAGGTAAATCTAGTGAGGATTTGTTGAATTTTCACTATGCTAGGCTCAAGCATGAGTTTTATTTCAATTTTAGCATTTACTTGGACCATCGACAAATGCAGCTACACCATTAACAATTGTTGCAATAACCGAGATCACAAGAAGAAATACCATGCAAAAGAACACAATAAATATCCTGGGAAACCCTTCTCAACAAGGGAAGAAAACCCAACAATCCTTTATTATATTATGAAGAGAAATACTTCCCACACCATAGACCTAGCACACAAAAGGGTTCTCTCAAAAACCAAGGCTAGTGCCCAAGAGAGGTGCGCACTTCAGTCCTAGAATATATACTTGCTGAAATTTCCAAAGTCACATGTGAGTTGTGTTTCTTAAATGGGGAAATCACATTTATTAATACTAGATTGGACACATCAAAAGTGGTGTCTATTGGCACAATAGGGCCGACCTCAATAAATCAGAATATAATTAATAATTACCATATTAATTATCTTTTACATTAATTATCTTTCACTTTATGGTGCGGTTGACCTATACCCTTTACATCACAATTAGGGTTACATGTAAATCTAACTATTAGACAATATAGCAAGGGATCTCACACACCCACTAGTGCTCAACCACTAGGGACACATACACATGTGCTCATCCACGGGGACATCCAACTCAACAGATATCTATCTCATTGAGTCTCACAGGAAAATCATCTAGACACACACTCACTAGTGCTCAGCCACTAGGGTCACATCCACCTGTGCTCAACCACAAGGAAATTCTACTCAACAGATATCTATATCACTGAGTCTCACAGGTGAATTATTTAGAGTACCACATTGTCTCAACTCTCTACACAGAGGAGAACAATACACCCATCACATGGGCACCTTCACCCCTCTCAAGGGTACACATCATTTCATCTCAAACGACACACCCATCTCATGGGTGTCCTCCCCACACAGGGGAACACAATGTTCCATCTCAATCTTAGAGATGAACGACACACACATCTCATGGGAACACCCAACTCATGGGCTCTCTCATAGGCTGACTCACTCAGTTTGTGTCCTAGAGGATGGCTCATGAAGCTGTAATAATCAACACTCCCTCTCAGCTAGGGAGGCATTCTCCACCATGCCAAGTCTCTCACTAAAGTAATCAAACTTCATCTTGGAAAGCACTTTGGTGAAGATATTTTCAATCTTCTCATGTGTAGGAAGGTATTGCACATGTACTACTTTCCTCTGCACTATGTCTCTGATATAATGATATTTTATCTCAATGTGTTTCGATCTATCGTGAAACACAAGGTTCTCAGAGAGCTTCACACAACTCTGGTTATCATAATGAATAATGGTAGGATCCATATCATGATCAAATAAATTTGTCAGGAGCTTGTGAATCCACATTTCTTCACAGAATGTCACACTCAATGCCATATACTCTGCTTTTGCGGTTCTCAAGGTCACAGAGCTCTGTTTCCTGCTGTACCAGGAAACCATGGAAGACCCAAAGGTAAAACAACAACCGAATGTTCTCTTTCAGTCCATTGCACTCCTTTCCCAATCTGCATCGACATATCCCTGCAAACTCAAGTCTACATTGGAGGAATATATCAGGCCATATCCAACTGTGCCTCGTAGATATCTCAATACATGCTTCACTTCTATCCAATGATTCTGTCTCAATTGACTCATAATTTGACTAAGTAAATTCACTCCATAGCATATATCAGGTCTAGTGTTATCCAGATACATCAATGATCCAATCAGTTGTCTGTACAAATGTGGATCAATCTCACTTGAATCATTAGAAGCATCATTCATTTACTTCAGATCCATCAGCATCGGTCTAGACATGGATTTGCACTCTGTCATACCAAACTTATTCAATATCTCCACTGTATATTTTCCTTGACTCGGGAAAATCTCATCAGTCCTCTACCATACTTCTAGTCCCAAGAAGTAGTGCATTGTACCTAGATCCTTCATCTTGAATTCAGAAGTCAATTCTTTCTTGCATTCAACAATAAGTCTTTCTGAACTAGTGAGGAATAATCCATCCACATATAGGACCAAGATTAGGCACTCATTACCAACAATATGATAATATAGGTTTGGATCAGCAACACTCTTGCTGAAGCCCAAAATCATCAATAATTCATCCATTTTATCATACCTTAAGAGGTATTATGCCTAGGTTGGTCACCTGGGTGTGACTTCTTGTATATAGTGTATAGTTTTATTTATACATGTTTTGTCTTGTGGATGTGTAGTTTATTGTGTTTATTTTCACCGTGGTAGATCTCAATTGAATCTGAGGTCTATGTTGGGTTCACAGTTTAAATGTGTTGAACCTTCACATAATATATCTAGCTAGAAAATACCACACACATTTGCAGAGAGAAATTGAGAAAGAAGAAGCAAGAGAGAAAGAATGGAAGAATTCTCATTAACTGTATTCCACACTCAAAGAGTGAATAATTTACAATATAAATAGGATACATGAGTAACTAATGTGCCATAGTGGTGGTGTAGAGTGATATGGACACACACCAGCATTTACGAGAGTAAACTGCCACCTAGTCTAGTCTCTCAAGAAGTTATAGGAGTGAAATGCCACCTAGTATGAGTTAACTAGTCTATCAGTCTTTAGTTAACTGACTGAAACATAGTGAAGTGAGGAGGAGATAAGGAAATCATGAGTAATTTGATATTCTGGTGACGATCCCAAGGACAATGTGCATTAGTTGGTGATGATCCCAATGTTGCATGGTGATAATCCCAATGTAGCATCTAGACTCCACTCAACTAATCAAATTGAAGTGAAAACTGAAGAGAATATTCTCCCTAGAGGAATATTCTTCCTAAAATATAGGAGACTGAATAATGACTAAGAAACAAGGAAAAACCTTAGGAAAAATAAATCCTAGGTGTGTGTGAAATAGCTCCAACACCCCCCTTGAACATCACTATGGTGAAAATAAAGAATGGGTCCCGACAACGAGGCCATGTTAGGTACCCAAATACAAAAGATACACTGAAATAAATGCGGAAAGAGGGAAAACCTCATGGGAAAAAATCCCCCTCAAATTACAATGCATAAAAAATGAGAAGGAACAAAAAGCAGTTGCCAAGCAACCTTGTCCTTCACTCCAAGAAGACCTCACAACTGTGCAAGTTTGTGCTCGTTGATGATTTTTTTGAAGATGTAGATGTATTTATGGATATGATGAAGTAGATGCACCATTCAGATGTCCACACATATCCACTTTCTCTTCTTGTAATGAAAAATATCCAAATAATTTTTGGATGAAACTTTGAAAACCGTGTGGCCGTTTCCGAAAAAACGTTGAAATTTTGTTGATTTTAAATGATCATAACTTTACTTCCCGAACTCTTTTTTGGACAATTGTTTTTTTTAAATTGGATATTTTCCCAAGAGGAATTCAAATATCCAATTTTTTTTTTCCTGTAAATTTTGCTCAGAATATATCAGAATTGAGTCTGATGTGCACGACTCCCTTTTTGTCTCCTGAGATGCATGCATTGCGCATGGAAAAAGTGTCTGCATGTGACCCTTGATATGCATGCCATATATATTCCACATGAAATTTAGAAAACAAATCTGAAATGGAGTAGACATCATCTTCAATTAATGGAATACAAATTTGTGCAGATACTTGTGTAGAAGGCTCTTCAAACTGAGATGATTTATCTTCCAGTGGCTTTTCTACATTCTCTATTTTGCATGAAATCTTCCTTATTCCCAAATAAAACCTTGAATATGGTCCATAATTCATTTGGAGTTGAGTCCTGTGAGAAATCATATACTTGGTGGAGAATTTTTGGAGAAATAGATAAGCAAATAAATCCTATGGCCATATCTTGTCTATTGAGAAAGTAGTTTTTCTCATTGGAGAAAGCAGGCTCTACTTTTGTTGCCATAGTTATTTGGTACAAGCCTCTGCATCTAAGTTAAAGTAGAATTTTTTGCTTCCATTCCAAATATTTATGAGGTGTGAGAAATATTATCGGTGAATAATGCATATTTCTGTGTTCTTCAATCTTCAGTACCTGCAAAAATAATTTGGTGTAGATTTTTCTTAGCAGTCTGTCGGCTCTGATACCATTTAAATGTGTTGAAATTTCACATAATATATCTATATAGAAAATACCACACACATTTGCAGAGAGAAATTGAGAAAGAAAAAGCAAGAGAGAAAGAATGGAAGAATTCTCATTAACCATATTCCACACTCAAAGAGTGAATAATTTACAATAGATATAGGATACATGAGTAACAAATGGATCATACATTGGATTGCTGAGAGGGGGGGGGGTGAATCATTAAAAGAGAAATATAATCATTTTTCACCATAAAATTCGAGTATTATATCAATGTAGCATTATCATCCAATAGTTGCAGAGTAAATAAACAATGAGCAAATGAGTAATAACACACATACATAGTACACCAGTGTTTTATGTTGAAACCCAAAGAGGGAGAAAACCACAAAATGATTTTTCTTATAAGTCTTTAAGAATTACATTCATTGGAAGCACCAACTTCCTTTGTTTTCCAGCTGCAACTGGAAGGAGGCTCAAGCCCCTAGTTTCTCAGGCTACAAACTGAGGGAAGATCCAACTCCCCAATTCTCTGGATACAACCAAAAGGAGGCTACAACCCCCTATGTTCTCTGTCTACAACTGGAAGGAGGCGACAACCATCTGTCATTTCCCCGTCCAACCACCCTAATGTAGAAGTAGAATGATGGAACCACTGTCACACTATCACTGCGAGATATACTGTTGTAAACCTGTACCAATCAACTTGTAATCGGCCTATAACAAATTGTACCAATAACATGTGCCAACATGTACTGTACATAAACCTGTACCTCAACTTGTACCATAAAAAAATGCATCAACCATGCACCAAACCTGTACAAATAACCTGTCACAATAACCTGTCCAAACAACCTATACCATAAATAAGTGCATCAACCATGCACCAACCTATACCTCAACCTATACCATCAACGAGTTCATCAACCATGCACCAAATATGTACCAATCATGCATCAAATACACATAAACTATGACTCATAAAGATGTACCAACTGTAAGTTTTAAAACTGTGAAGTAAAGTAATGCATACAGATTCTTAAGAAAAACAGAATTTAATCAATGACTCGTACACAGAGTACACAGAGATTTTATACTGGAAACCCTCAACCGAGAAAACCTTTCTTATATTCATTATATCGAATTTCACCATTCACCATACAATATATACAATGTTTTTAGGTATTCCGTAGATATCAAAACCACTAAAAATTAATCCCTTAAACCGGGATTAATTTAGAAAACCACTAAAAATAGCAAAATCTGCTAAAAATAGAAAAAACCACCCAAAAATAATTTTTGGGGTGCTACCGCGAACGCTGTGCGTAACCAGGGGGGGGAATACCTTCCCCCCCCCTGGGATCCCCCTAGGAAAGTGCCCAACACAGATGACACAAAGAGCACTACTAGAGGGATCGTCAGACGCAGTTGTCGAATCTGACGCGCCCACACACACACACATGCAAAGAATATAATACATACCCAACATTCTCCCACTTGTTGTTTTCTTTGCATCCAGGGGTCTAGGGGATTATATAGTCAAAAATCCAGGGAAAAAATGCCCATTGTTACTCTACACGAGGAGAACTTTTCTGTGCTCAGAGACTTTGTCAATGAATCTGCAACATTCTTCAAAGTGTCAAACTTTTCCAGCAACACCTTCTTTTCCTCAACCATGTCTCTCACAAAGTGATACTGAACATCAATATGCTTTGTCTTCGAATGATAAGATGGGTTCTTTGCCAGGAAGATTGCACTCTAACTATCACAATTTAATCTCAATGCTTGTTGTACCAACCCAATACCTGAACATAATCTTTGTAACCATACTGCTTCCTTGCTTGCATGAGTGGCTGCCATGTATTCATCTTTTGTAGTTGAGAGTCCCACTAGAGCCTGTCCTTTGCTCATCCAACTGATTGCTCCCCCAAATAGGTTAAACACATACCCACTTGTAGATCTTCTACGATCCAGATCTCTAGCCCATTCTTCATCAACAAAGCCATGTATGTCCACCACTCTGTCAAATCCCGGTATTCCTTGGTAGCACAATCCATAACTAGTAGTGCCACGAAGATACCTGAAGACCCTCTTTACTATTGTCCAATGCTCCTTTCCTGGTTTTGACATATAACTACTCAAAACTCCCACTGCATGTGAAATGTCTGGTCTAGTACAAACCATTGGATACATCAAACTACCAACTGCACTGGCATATGGAACATGGGACATGTCCTCTTCTTCTTCCTGTGTCTTGGGACACTGATCTGCAGATAACTTTACACCTATAGGAATAGGAACCTTGATTGGTTTACTTCCATTCATATTAAACCTCTGCAATATCATCTCAACATATTTTCTCTGATTCAACCAGAGTTTCATGTTTGCACGATCTCTTTTAATCTCCATTCCCAGAATGAATTTAACAGCACCGAGATCCTTCATGTCAAATTTGGAGGATAGTTGTGATTTCACCTCCTTGATAAAATCCATGTTATTTCCTACCAACAACATGTCATCAGCATACAACACTACATAAATGAAGTGATTACCAACCTATTTGGAATATACACAGTGATCAACCTTGCTTCTCACAAATCTCAATCCAAGGATGTATGTATCAAACTTTTGGTACCACATCCTAGGTGATTGCTTTAGACCATATAGTGACTTCTTTAGCTTACAGACCAACTCTTTATTTCCCTTCACTACAAATCCTTTTGGCTGCTTCATGTAGATTTCTTCTTCTTTCAGATCGCCATGTAGGAATTTTGCCTTCACATCCATCTTTTCCACTTCAAGATCAAAAGCAGAAGCAATAGATAAAAAAAATCTAATAGAAGTTAACTTAGCAACAAGAGAAAAAATATCACCAAAGTCAATTCCCTCTACCTGGGAATAACCTTTTGCTACTAGTCGAGCTTTGTATTTCTCCACTTTTTCTTCTGCATTAAACTTCTTCTTAAACAACCATTTTCTACCAACATATTTTCTTCTAGCTGGCAACTCAACTATATCCCATGCTTCATTCTTATCCAAGGCATCCATTTCTTCAACCATGGCCTTCTTACATAGTTTACTATCCTCTTAATTCACTTCTTCCCTGGAAGTTCTCGGATCATCATCAGTAATAGATAGAGCAAAATTGGAACGAAAATCAGGTGGACTATACCTTTCTAGTTGCCTTATTTTTCTCATTGATCTCCTCAATACTGGGGTATGAGGTTCTTCTTCTTCTACTGCTGCTTTATCTTCTTTAGATGATTCAAATTTTGCATCATCCAAATCTAGCTCTATTTTCTCAGGATCTTCTGGCCTTGGTAGGAATTCTTGTTTGGAAACATATTTTACCTCTCTGAAAACAACATCTTGACTGTAAACAGTCTTTTTGGTTGATGGGTTCAAAATCTTATAACCTTTCACACCATCTTTATAATCAATAAAGATACACTTTTCAGCCTTTTTATCCATCTTACTCCTATTTTCCTTTGGAACATGTACACAATCATCATAACCAAACACTCTAATATATTGAAGAGAGGGTTTATTTTTAGTCCATACCTTCTGTGGATTTTTATCATCCAACGCCAATGAGGGTGATTGATTGACTAGGTAGCATGTTGTACCCAGTGCCTCTGCCCAGAATTCATGTCCTAAATCAGCACCACCGGGCATGCTCCTTGCTTTTTCCATCAGTGTCCTGTTCATCCTTTCTACAACTAGATTCTACCGAGGAGTGTATGGAGTAGTCTTCTACCTTTCTATACAACACTTCTTACAAAATTCTTCGAATTCATTTCCACAGAATTCTCCACCATTATCTGTTTTCAATACCTTTATTTTCTTCTCTGTCTGATTTTCTACCAAAGCCTTAAACTCTTTAAATTGATCAAATACCTCAGATTTCTTTCTAAGAAAATAAATTGATGTGTTCCTTGAGAAATCATCTATGAATGAAACATAATACAAAGACTTACCTAGTGATGGAACATGCACAGGTCCAAACACATCACTGTGTATCAAATCTAAGATCCCATTTTCTCTTGTAGCACCAGATGGGAATATTACTCGATTTTGTTTACCATATATGCAATGTTCACAGAAACTAAAATCCAGAGTGCAATTATCCATACCTTCAACCATACCTTTACCGTGTAGTGTTCAAAGGCCCTTTTCTCCAATATGCCCTAGTCTTTGATGCCACAACATGGTCTTCTTTTCTGGGACAGTATTGATCTTGTCTCCTTCATTTCTCTTCTCAGAGACAATAGAATTGTTGCACCCATTAGTATAAGTGTTTCTCAACAAATTGTATAGATTTCCACACCGAACTCCCCTCATCAACACCATTGCTCCTCATACCATCTTGCAAGTGTTCTTTCGAAATACAGTATTCACTCCTACATCATCCAACTTGCTTATAGATATTAGGCTCCTAGCTAGTTTTGGAATATGAAGAACCCCAGGGAGTTTTCTAATCTTTCCATCTTTTAGTAGCAACATAACCCTTCCACGTCCCATGATTTTTGTTGTCAAGTCATCTCCTAGGAATACATCACCACCATCATATTTTTCATATTCAGAGAACCACTCCCTGTGAGGAGTCATGTGGTTTGACACACCCGAGTTGATAAACCATACATCATGGTCTGCATGTGTACCTTTAGATGCAAGGTAAATATCACCTCCTTCTTCAATGGAGGTTTTCGTCTCTGTGGAAGAGGTACTATCCGATCCCTTTGGGTTTTCATTCTTCTTAGACTTCCAATATTTCTTATAATGCCTTGTAGACTTAGATCTACCTATATATTTAGATCTCCCCCCCGAAGACTTACCAGGATTCCTAGCTTGGGTACGACCTCTTACAAATAAAGCATCTATGCTATGACCATCCATGCTTTTTTCCCTCATCTCTTCAGATAACAAGGATGCAACTACATCCTCATACTTCAATGTAGATTGAGTGGTACTACCTATTGCTACAACTAGATTATCCCAAGAGTTTGGCAAAGAACATAACAAAGTAATACACTTGTCTTCTTCTGCAATCGTAATATTAACAAAGACAAGTTGACTTACCAGAGTATTAAAGGCATTTATATGTTCTATCACAGAATCTCCATCTTCCATAATAAGATGATACAACTTCTTTTGAAGAAACAACTTGTTTACCAGGGACTTTGATTGATACAAATTCCCCAACTTATCCCATAGTTACTTGGTTGTAGAATCTCCTAAGACATTCAACAATACTAAAGCTGCCAGGCAGAGTCGAATAATACTCCTTGCTCTTCTATCCAACTTCTCCCAATCTTCCTTCGACATACTAGTAGTTGGTGTACTGGTAGTTTGTGTACTAGTAGGTTGTGTACCAGTAGCCTGTGTGCTAGTAGACGGTGTACCAGTAGGCTGTGTACCAGGATCCACAAAAATCCATTTTTCTTTGTCTACAAGAAGGTCCTCCATATTCATCTTCCATAGCTCAAAGTTTTTACCATTTAACTTCTCTATCTTGATTCTAGAAGAGCTTGTCATTCCTCTTTCTGCACTCAAATTACCACTGCAAAATCTCCCACTAAACCCAGGTTTATCACAGACCCAAGATAAACTTGATATATCAAGACCGAGCCAAACCCTCAACAACAAAGGCGTCCCTCTGAAGCCAAAAATGAGCTCTGATACCACATGTAAGTTTTAAACCTCTGAAGTAAAGCAATGCATATAGATTCTTAAGAAAAAAATAATTTAATCAATGGATCATACACAGAGTACACATAGATTTTATACTGGAAACCCTCAACCGAGAAAACCTTTCTTATATTCATTATATTGAATTTCACCATTCAACATACAATATATACAATGTTTTTAGGTATTATGTAGATACCAAAACCCTAATCCCTTAATCCGAGATTAATTTAGAAAACCACTAAAATAGCAAAAACAGCCCAAAAATAAATTTTGGGGCATTGCCTAGAACGCTGCGCGTAACCGGGGGGGCATACCTGCCCCCTCAAGGAAAGCGCCTGACGCACACAACACAAAGAGAACTACTAGAGGTATCATCAGACGGAGTTGTCGATTCTGACACACCCACACACACACCTACAAAGAATATAACACATACCCAACACCAACATCATCATCTATACACCTCATGTATGTGCCAACTCATCAACTACTTGTCTCAACCATGTACCCAACATGTACCTCAACCAAAATCCCTCATCAATTTCATCATCCAAATCTTATTTTTAAATATGTAATAGATCGGGTGTATATGATCACATACCTACAAACCTTCCTTAACTTTAACAACAAGAGACTAGAATTTCATCAAACTGCACTTTAGTCTCACATGACTAATTTTGGATTAGTCAAAAACCCTAACTTGCAATAATCATAACTATGTACATGTAATGAATAAATATATGAAGATGGTACACAATGTTCTTCAATGTATTTTATGTGATTCCTCCATATTTCACTACTTTAACCTCTCAAAAAAGGAGTTATAGAAAAAATGGCATATTGTGTTGAATTCTGGCTTATTCTAGAGAGCGAACTTGTAGACAATGCCCCGCACAGAATATTTGTTGTATGCATCTGAAAATTGTACAAAAAATACCACAGAATTTAATCTAACCAATACATTTGGTATTACTGAGTTTGGATCTGTAATGAAGAAGTTGTGACGCTTTTACTTGAAACACCTGTTCTAGACTAGTTTCAGGACTAGCCACAAACCCTATTTTCCATGGTGTATAACTCCAAAAATACAACGACACACAAGCTAAAATTTGTATCACAAATACTTGGATATTTTTTCTCAATGTCATCCCAATTTCATGGTCTAATTAATTCTAAAAGAAACGTTATTGCAAAAATGGTGAGATGACATGTAAATAACATACCTTAGAAAGCATCATCAAAAGAATTTATCCTCCCTTGAATTTTGGCCTTGTTTACTTCACCTTCCTTCTGAAATATGGCTTAGATATCCTTTGGTTACCTTAGTCACCTGTAGATATTCAATATTCTCAAGTGTGATTAAAATGAGAGATTCTTGCCTCTTATTTATACTTTCATGTAGCTTCCTCAAGGGGTTACCTTTTAACCATCTTAACCCACTTTCCTTATTTTAGGGTTAACCCACTT
>ML792288.1:118660-133485 GCA_009831015.1 Picea engelmannii | reverse complement strand
ACTCATCACTTCACTTTATTATTTACCTTCTAAAATCTCTTAAACCACTTTGACTACTTTGACCTTTTGGGGCTTCTAGATGACTCATGAGGGTTCTCCAACTTCACATGTCCATAACTCTCTAACCGTGAGGAGTTATGTGACATTCCACATACCATTGGAAATGTCATGACATGTACTATCCATTTAGAATATTCTTACCTGAAAATATATCAAAACTCATACCATTATCCATCAAACAAACTTGGGTCCATTACACAAACCTTTCTCCAACTTCACATGACCATAACTCTCTAGCCGTGAGGTGTTATGTGATGTTCCACATACCACCGGAAATGGAATGAAATATACTATCCATATGAAATAGTATCACCTACAAATATATCAAAAATCATACCATTATCCATCAAACAAACTTGGGTCCATTACCCAAACCTTTGTTCTACCGAAAGTTTCTACTAGACTTTCTTCAAGGGTTGACATCAATGACAACCAACCCAAATAATCAACAATATCCCCCTTTGGAATTGATGGAAACACTCTGATGCAATAATAAAGTCATATCACTCATGCTCCCCATATGACCATCGCTCCCCCTAGAACCATGCCTATGTGCTCTTTCTCTAAGCCTACATCTAATAAATCTCTCCCCCTTTGTCATCAATGGTAAAGGTATCTTTCCATATGGGGATGCTCCCCCTAATTGAACTGTTTGTGGGGACACTCCCCTTGACTGAACTCTTCCTGAAACTAATCTCCCAACCTGAACTGTCCTCTTTATGGTGCTTCCTCTTGTAGATCTAAGACATATAAGAAAAGCATTCAAAAACATTCATTTTGGAGTAGAAATTACTCCGAGTCTCTGGCGAAGATACTCAAATGCTTCTCTTAGAAACGGTTTTGTAAAGATGTCTGCCACTTGTTCTTTTGTGCCCACATATTCAACTATGATGTTCTTCTCTACAACCTTTTCCCGTAGAAAGTGATACATTATTGGAATGTGATTCATCTTGCAGTGCATCACCGAGTTCTTTAATATACTGATGGCGCTTGTATTATCAGAATAGATTGGAATGGGATCATCATACTCAACCTGTATATCTGTCAGAGTTTGTTTCATCCATAGAACCTATGTACAACATGTTGCTACTGCAATATACTCTGCCTTAGCTGTCGATAAGGATATTGATTATTATTTCTTGCTTAACCATGATACTAAACACCCACCCAAGTAGAACGTTGCTCCACTCGTGCTTTTTTGGTCATCAATGCAACCTGCCCAATCTGCATATGTGTAGGCAATAAGTGATAGATCCTTTCCTTTTGGATACCATAATCCAAAATCTTATGTTCCTTTGAGATATCTAAAAAATCCTCTTCACTGTTAATACATGTGATTCCTTTGATACTGCTTGAAATCATGCCACTTGTCCAACTGCTTGCATTACATCTGGTCTGGATGTTGTCACATATAGTAAGTTATCAATCATTGACCTGTATTGCCTCTATTTTGTAGACTTTGAATCATCATCTTTTCTCAACTTGCAATTGGATTTCATAGGAGTGGTAATTGGTTTGGAATCTTCCATTCCGAACTTATTTAGCATTTCTCTGATATACTTAGTTTGAGAAATAAAAATTCCTTGGTTTCTTTGGTGTATATGAAGACCCAGAAAGAAGGATAGTTCTCTGAGTAATGACATTTCAAATTCATTTTGCATATCCTTTGCAAATTTCTGTCTTAATCTGTCATCATTGCTTCCAAAAATAATATCATCAACATAAACTTCAATTAATAAAATACTATCTTGAGTTACCTTGATGTAGAGGTTGTTGTTTGCACTTCCTTTTCTGAACCTTTCATGCTATAGATATTTATCTAGTCTACAGTACCATGCTCTAGGAGCCCGTTTTAGACCATACAAGTCCTTCTTTAATTTGCACACGTAATCTATGTTCTCTGACAACTGAAATCCTTCTGGTTGTTTGATGTAGACTTCTTTGTTGGGTATGTGTTATATTCTTTGCATGTGTGTGTGTGGGCGTGTCAGATTCGGCAACTGCGTCTGATGATCCCTCGTAGTAGTGCTCTGTTTGTGTCATGTGTGCCAGGTGCTTTCCTAGGGGGGTCCCAGGGGGGGCAAGTATGCCCCCCCTGGTTACTCACAGGGTTCGTGGCAGCACCCCGAAATATTTTTTTTGGGCGATTTTTGCTATTTTTAGAGGATTTTTCTATTTTTAGCAGTTTACTAAAAATAATCTCGGTTTTAGGGATTAGGGTTTTGGTATCTACGGAATACCTGAAAACATTGTATATATTGTATAGTGGATGGAGAAATTCGATATAATGAATATAAGAAAGGTTTTACCGGTTGAGGGTTTTCGGTATAAATCTTTGTGTACTATGTGAATGAGCCATTGATTAAATTATGTTTTGCTAAAGAATCTATATGCATTGCTTTACTTCACAGGTTTAAAACTTACATGTGGTATTAGAGCTCATTTTTGGCTTTAGAGGGATGCCTTTGTTGCTGAGGTTTTGGTTCGGTCTTGATAGATCAAGTTTATCTTGGGTCTGTGATAAACCTGGGTTTAGTGGGAGCTTTTGCAATGGTGATTTGAGTGTAGAAAGAGGAATGGTGAGTTCTTCTAGAATCGAGATAGAGAAGTTCAACGGTAAAAACTTTGAGCTATGGAAGTTGAAGATGGAGGACCTTCTTGTCGACAAAGAACAATGGATCGTTGTGGATCCTGGTACACAACCTACTGGTACACAGCCTACTAGCACACAGACTACTAGTACACAACCTACTAGTGCACAAACTACTAGTACACCACCTACTAGTATGTCGAAGGAATATTGGGAGAAGTTGGACAGAAGAGCAAGGAGTACTATTTGACTCTGCCTGGCAGATTCGATGTTGTTGAATGTCTCAGGAGAATCTACAGCCAAGGAACTATGGGATAAGTTGGGGAATTTGTATCAATCAAAGTCCCTAGTAAGCAAGTTGTTTCTTCGAAAGAAGTTGTATCATCTTAGGATGGAAAATGCAGATTCTATGACAGAACATCTAAATGCCTTTAATACTCTGGTAAGTCAACTTGGCTCTATTAATATTACGATTGCAGAAGAAGATAAGTGCATTACTTTGTGATGTTCTTTTCCAAACTCTTGGGATAATCTAGTTGTAGAAATGGGTAGTACCACTCAATCTACATTGAAGTATGAGGATGTAGTTGCATCCTTGTTATTTGAAGAGATGAGGCAAAAAATCATGGATGGTCACAACACATATGATTTATTTGTAAGAGGGAGTACCCAAGACAAGAACCATGGTAAGCCTTCGAGGTGGAGATCTAAATCTACAAGTAGATCTAAGTCTCCAGAAAAATCTTTGAAGAAATGATGGAAGTGTGGTAAAACAGGGCATTATAAGAAAGATTGCAAGTCTAAGAAGGTTGAAAAACCAAAGGGATCTGATAGTACCTCTTTCACAGAGGCCAAAACCTCCACTGAAGAAGGAGGTGATGTTTAGTTGGAATCTAAAAGTACACATGCAAACCGTGATGTATGGTTGATCGACTCAGGTGCGTCATACCATATGACTCATCACAGGTAGTGGTTCTCTGAATATGAAAAATATGGTGGTGGTGATGTATTCCTAGGAGATTATTCAACAGCAAAAATCTTGGGACGTGGAAGAGTTAAGTTGCTGCTAAAAGATGGAAGGATTAGAACTCTCCCTGGGGTTCTGCACCCTCCAAAACTAGCCAAGAGCTTAATATCTGTAAGCAATATGGAAGATGCAGGAGTGGATACTGTATTTGGAAAGGGCACTTGCAAGATGGTACGAGGAGCAATGGTGTTGATGAGGGGATTTCAGTGTGGAACTCTATACAATTTGTTGGGAATAAATTATACTAATGGGTGTAACAGTTCTATTGTCCTTGAACAGACAAATAAAGAAGACAAGACCAATATCGTCCCTGAAAAGAAGACCGTGTTGTGGCATCAAAGACTGGGGAATATTGGAGAAAAGGGCCTTTGAACACTACACAGTAAAGGCATGGTTGAAGGTATTTCTAAATGCACTCTAGATTTTGATTTCTATGAACACTGCATATATGGTAAACATAATCAAGTAAGATTCCCATCTAGTGCTACAAGAGCAACGGGGATCTTAGAATTGATACACAGTGATGTGTTTGGACCTATGCGTGTTCCATCACTAGGTAATTATGTGTATTATGTTTCATTCATAGATGATTTCTCAAGGTAAACATGGATTTATTTCCTTAGAAATAAATCTGATGTATTTGATAAATTTAAAGAGTTTAAGGCTCTGGTAGAAAATCAGACAGAGAAGAAAATAAAGGTATTGAGAACAGATAATGGTGGAGAATTATGTAAGAAGTGTGGTATAGCAAGGTAGAAGACTAATCCATACACTCCTTTGCATAATGGAGTTGCAGAAAGGATGAACCAAAAACTGATGGAAAAAGAAAGGAGCATGCTCAACGGTGTCAGGTTAGGACAAAAATTATGGGTAGAGGCAATGGGTACAACATGTTACGTGGTCAATCGATCACCTTCATCAATGTTGGATGATATAACACCACATGAGGTATGGTATGGAAAGAAACCCTCTCTTCGACATCTTAGAGTGTTTGGTTATGATGCTTATGTACATGTTCCAAAGGAAAATAGAAGTATGTTGGATAAAAAGGCTGAAAAGTGTATCTTTATTGGTTATAAAGATGGTGTGAAAAGTTATAATCTTTGAAACCCAGAAACCAAGAAAACTGTTTACAGTCGAGATGTTGTTTTCAGAGAGGTAAAAGATGTGTCCAAATAGGAATTCCTACCAACGCAAGATGAACCTGAGAAAATAGAGCTTGAGTTGGATGATGTAAAATATGAATCATCTGAAGAAGAGGAAGAAGAAGAACCTCATACCCCAGTATTGAGGAGATCAGTGAGAGATTGAAGGAAACCAGAAAGGTATAGTCCACCTGATTTTCGTTCCAATTTTTCTTTATATATTACTGATGATGATCCTAGACCTGTCAGGGAACCAATGAATTCAGAGGATAGTAAACTCTGGAAGAAATCCATGGTTGAAGAAATAGATGCCTTGGATAAGAATGAGGCATGGGATATAGTTGAGTTGCTAGCTGGAAGAAAATCGGTTGGTAGAAAATGGTTGTTCAAGAAGACGTTTAATGCACAAGGTAAAGTGGAGAAATACAAAGCTCGATTAATAACAAAAGGTTATTCCCAGGTAGAGGGAATTGACTTTGGTGAGATTTTTTCTCCTGTTGCTAAGTTAACTTCTATTAGATTTCTTTTATCTATTGTTGTTGCTTTTGATCTTGAAGTGGAACAGATGGATGTGAAGACAACATTCCTACATGGGGATCTGTAAGAAGAAATCTACATGAAGCAGCCAGAAGGCTTTGTAGTAAAGGGAAAGAAAGAGTTGGCCTATAAGATAAATAAGTCACTATATGGTCTGAAGCAATCACCTAGGATGTAGTACCAAAATTTTGACACATACATCCTTGGATTGGGATTTGTAAGAAACAAGGATGATCACTATGTATATTCCAAGCAGGTTGGTAATCACTTCATTTATGTAGTGTTGTATGTTGATGACATGTTGTTGGTAGGAAATAACATGGATGTTATCAAGGAGATGAAATCGCAACTATCTTCCAAATTTGACATGAAGGATCTCGGTGCTGATAACTTCATTCTGGGAATGGAGATTAAAAGAGATCGTGCAAACAAGAAACTCTAGTTGAATCAGAGAAAATATGTTGAGATGATATTGCAGAGGTTTAATATGCATGGAAGTAAATTGGTCAAGGTTCCTATTCCTATAGGTGTAAAGTTATCTACAGATAAGTGTCCCAAGACACAGGAAGAAGAAGAGGACATGTCCCATGTTTCGTATGCCAGTGCAGTTGGCAGTTTGATGTATGCAATGGACTGTACTAGATCAGACATTGCACATATAGTGGGAGTTTTGAGTAGGTATATGTCAAAACCAGGGAAGGAGCATTGGACAATGGTAAATAGGGTCTTCAGGTATCTTTGTGGCACTACCAGTTATGGATCGTGCTACCAAGGAAGACCAGGATTGGACATAGTGGTGGGCATACATGTCTTTGTTGATGCAGACTGGGCTAGAGATCTGGATCGTGGAAGATATACAAGTGGGTATGTGTTTAACCTATTATTGACGAGCGAAAAAGATCGTCCGTCAATTGGAAGAACGAGTCTGGTCCGGGGTTGTCTAAATAACCCAAGCTGTTTGGTATAACTCGTCCTGACAGGTTTAATGGCTTCGTTGGCCAATCTAAGAATCCTAAAAGAAACAAAAATAAAATAAAAGAAATAGGTAATTAATTATTAAATATTACATATATGTACATATGTATATAATATGACTGTAATAGGTGTATTTAAGCTAAAGATAGATAACTATCATTTATATACATTATTTACAGGCTACAAGTTTTAATCAAAACTTACGAAAATCGATGTGAAAATGACTTATTTCAAAGAAGCAGATAAAGAAAGCACATATAAATATTTTTTTATTTTCCTTTTATAAGTCTTAAACTAATGAAGAAAATGTTATGAAATGAAAACGTATAGATAGTCAAAAGCCAAACTTTACGTTCAAATTTCAGTCATAAAACAAATAACAGAAAAAAGAAATTAAACCAACCTATTAACGAACTAATGATATGCATCCAAATATCTGTGCGATCTGAAAACATCTAACCACCTTGCCCAGGAGGGAAACCTGCACTGAACCTTAAGTCCGTTCTGAATAAATGCAGAACGATTATGTTGACAATTAAATTTAAATAGAAGATAGAATGATATCAATAGTTATCGTGATATTATAATTGCAAGAAATTGCATTAAGAAAAATATGTTGGCAACATCCTTGCATTTAATCTATCAACATAAATTAAAGGAGAAACCCTGTAATTGAAGCCAAATAGATGATCACAAAATTTATATCTGAAGCATTTTATGGACAACATTCATAAAGGAATTATCCTAATAACATAATAAATGATCAAGACTAAAGCTATCAAAAACTTATTATGATATCAAGATGAACATAAACTTAATGAAGACACCACCCACAAGAAGCTAAAGTCGAAATGAGTATTGTTGTTCCATTAAAGCCTGTTGATCAATATTCCATCTTCTGCCCCAGGCGAGGATGCTTGATTACAAAAATTACAAGTATTTAAGGAGTTTAGAAAAGTTAAATATCTTATCTTGTGGGATAAGATTAAATCTCCAAAATGATTTGTTGATTACAAAATAGAGGGTGATAACCACTCCCTATCACACTGTATCTCTCAAAACTAAAACAAACTTCTTTCTATTTACAAAAGATGTGCCAAATGAGCTCAGAAATAGTAAATAACATGACATCACCACCAATTACTTGATAACCTGAAAACAAAAATGAAAATAAAAGAGTTTAGATATCATTATAACCAATAATTTCCACAAATTCGAATGAAGATAAACTGGCTACATAATCAATTGATTTTGTAGCTAGTTCTATTTTAACAACAAAAATAAAATTAAATCTATATAATTACAAAAATGAATAAAATAAAACTAAGGCAATCAATCAAATCCTTACCTCTTCACTGCATGTTAAATTTGATTCACAGGATCTCAAAATTAACTACTGTTGTAACACTCTCAACATTCTTTACTATTATGTTCCCAGTCATTTTCAAATGCTTGTCTTGCCTTTGAACAATGGACTTTAGCCTATGATTTCCATCCTTTAGCAAGTCGATCTGAATAGTGAGGGTTTTGATTTACGATTGCAGAGTAGGTATGTCTATATAATATTTATCGATCCAAAATAGACAAACTTCACACCGTGAATCTGTGATAGATGTTTGAGAATGTCCACGGCCATGTGTCAGAACCTCTCCACTATTGCCTGTGGGTTTCTTATCAATCTTGATGCCTAGAAATCCTTGACTGTGCTTCAGGCAAGGTGGAAAATTATCTACAAAATTATAAGCCTGGTCGAGATCTGGTTTGAGGCAAGGAGGGTATTCTTCAGCCAAGAATATCTTGATCTCAGAATCGGAGCTCTCATGGACCTCGATCATTTTGATCGATCTCACATGAGAGTTCGATTTATTTCGTAGGCTTCTTGAGATTAACCTACCCGCCCTTTTATTTTTAAACCCTATATCCATGTCACCCTTAGACGGTTTGTATGAAGGCATGTTTGTGTTCTTAGCAGAGGTGTTAGGATAGGCATGTTGTTTATGGCCATGCAATTCAAAGGTTGTCAGCTCAAAATCTGTTTGCTCGGGCATGGGCTCATTGAGGATGGCCATAACACATGCTTCTTTAGATGAAGGAACTGCTCTATCAGTGGTAGGGACTATGGTTTCTTCCATCATGGGCTTATCAACCTCTACGGTACTGGGTTTAACGAAACCATTTCGGATTAGGAAGGCATCCCAATTATCATTTTGAAACTTTAGGTGATGAACTAACAATATATTTATCAAACCGTGATGAAACAGACTGGAATTTAAATGCTGTCTCTTATACCTTTTCACCATCTTATACAGGCTTCTCAATAAATAATAGGGCATATTTAACTGAAACCCGATGAAATTCGTCAACAAACGTATGTGATACAGGAAAAAAAGACCAAAAATACCCTCGCATGTCACGAATTGTCTCAAGATTGCTAGAAACCCATGCCACCGATTTTTCAACAAGGATACAGGCATACCTTTATCACAACAGTTGGTTTTCCTAGAGGTGAAGAATAGGCTCCATGGTACCTCCTCGACCTTGGCGTTTTAAAACCACTTATGTCCGCTAAGTGGAATACCTGTTTATTGGCCTAAAAATTCCTCTGTGACCTCGACCTAAATGTCTCCTACCTTGGCTCGGTAGCCATCAAAATAAATGGAAAATTCCTGAGCGGTTTGCAAGTTAAAACCCTGAAATTTCTCAAGAAATTCGAGCCAACCTTGACCCTTAAGGTCCTCCCTTGAATCATCACACAGGAGTAGGGTTTGTGAGCCATTGGGTTCAATCCTTATGACCAGGGCCATGAGGGTTAAGAAGGCAGATAGAAAAGCATAGTGAGTATGGAAGGTTTCTAGGACAGAGAAGACCAGAGTGAGATCTCAGACCCAAAACTCATCAATACCCTAGCGCGTATGAAAAGAGGTTTTGCGATACAAAATGAAAGGTGTTTTGAGAAATAAGTGCAAAGAGTACATACGAAACCCGAGACTTAGCTCGAAATGATGGGCTTATCGTTGTCGGACTGCCACCTCCCACAGGGTACAGACCATGACCAGGTTCATTCAAAATTTATCACTACGCAACAAGGTGGAGTTGGTTTCTAAAGTTTAGGAGAGGAAATATTTTGTGAACCAAAGTGTAGTGACAAGAATAGGCCTTACCAAGAGCCACAAAGATATATAGCATAATTTAATTTCAATGGATCATTGGGGTTTCAAACAAAAATTCAAAGAGCACTTCATAATCGATGAGCCAGTTTAAAGCAATAAACAAGATGAGCTTCACAACAAAAAAAAGCCTTTATTAAAAAAAAAACTGTAGAGACATCTGCCTTTCATAAACCTTAGATAACATGGTAATACAATCATAAGTTTTAATGCTTCATTCATGCTTTCAGTCATGAACGAAGCATGAAAACAAAGAAAGGAAAACACTAGGAATAATCGAAACATCATATTCACAGTTTCAAAAATTGCTTATGAAAAACAATAACCATATGACCACGGGTAGGCAGCTACATAATTTATTATTTGATGCTTTAAAAGGTGAAAATATGTAGGGTTGCCAACAATGGCGACTTGATGGGAGAAGCAGTTATCTCTGTATCACCGACAAGTTCAGGTTAGAAATATTAGAATGATTTCAGATCAAAGAACAACTGAAATACATTAAGCATCTTGACAATCATTACGTGGTCTAGCTTAAGATATCTTTCGTTAAAAATGAAATCTGATGACAGACTTCACAAATGAGAGCAACGATATTTAAGTTAATGGATCCAATGCTGCTGATAGGGCCACTGCTTCCAGCAGGCGTCCATAGCCTCGGCAGGGATGTCAATTAACCCACTCTGACGCCTTTATCCTGTCCAAGAAATTTCAATTCAGAATGAAGGATGCTTATGATCAAAATTTATACCTGAGAATTTTCTCTAACCTGACATCGCTTCGTTGCCAGCAGGCCCGTTCAGTACCCCAGCGAAGTTGTCTTGGAATCATACATGAATTTACCCACTGCCAGTAGACCTGTTCAGTATCCCAACGGGTTTACAAACACTTCCCACAACTCTTGAGAAATTTTTCACAATATGATATAAATTTAAAAACATTCATAAGAGCGGGGTGACGCTGAAAATTCCAGTTTTTACAAGACTTGTTATTTTCCATCCTTTTAATTTTTGCTTGCTAACCTTCATCATGGTTTGAAAATAGTTCACTGATGAAACTAATTTTCGAGGACAGGAAATCATTCTTGAGTCGCTTTCTTAAAAGCAGGGGCAGCGTAAAGAGATTTTTAATAATAGTCGTGTCTACTCTCAAATGCAAATTGAAACCAAAAATCAATTATGAACAAAAAACCATCTTTAGCTAGTCTACGTTTTTAGGAAAAAATAGCAGTTGATGCTCCGACAGTCCTTGAAAGTTGTTTTAAGATGAAGCATTATGTTCTCCTTTTTTGAACTAAACCGTAATACATGCATGTTTGACCCGGAAAGCCAATAAACAAACAAAAAATAATAAAAAGGAAAAAAAGGGAAAGCAAAAGAATCCAAAACAGAAAAATATGTACAAAAGGTGTATCTGGGATTTGTCAGGCGAAATACCTTTAGAGAGTTTGGCCATTCATTGGGAAGGTGTCTGGTTGTCCCTCTAAATTTTGCAGGTGGAAAGAACTGGGACCTAGTTTTTCAACGATTAAGAAAAGTCCAAACCACAAGTTCTGGAACTTGGTATGTTCCCCTTTCCCCTCATGAGGTTTATCCCACTTGAGGACAAGATCACCTACCTCAAAATTCTTGTTCGAGGCAGAACTCGAATCAAACCAGCTTTTGAAAATACGTTGATCCTGATCCAATTTTTCTTTCACTTGGGCTCTTACCTCTTCTAACTTTAGAAAAGAATTAATTCGAATTTCCAGGGGAGGACAATCTTCTTCCTGAACTTTTAGCGATAGTTGCAAAGAGGGAAGTAGAACATGCGGAGGAAGAATTGCTTCCCTTCTATAAACGAGAAAGAAGGGGGAATTACCAATAGCGGTTTTCAGAGTCACCCTATCAACCCAGATTGCATTGAATAGTACGTTGTGCCAGTTTTTGTGGTTTTTGGAAATTGTCCTCTTGATGATCTTGATTAGGTTTTTGTTTGTCGATTCTGCTAAACCATTTCCTTGGGGGTAATAGCTGGCAGAATATTTTAGTTTTATCCCTTTTTCTAAAGCAAAGACACTCATATAGAGCGATGAAAAATAGAAAGAATTATTGAAAACCAGACATTCAGGAATACCAAATCGAGTAATGATGTTTAAATTAAGGAAAGATATTACCTGACTGATGTTTACCACTTTTAATGGTGCAGCCTCTTACCATCTGGTAAAATAGTTTGTCGTTGTAATGATGTATTTATGTTGCTGCAAGGAGGTGGGGTTAATTGGGCCAATGATGTCAATACCCCATTGCTAAAAAGGGAAATCCAACGAGACAGGTTGCAATGGGAATGCCGACTTCTGTACTCATCCAGAAGCCTTTTGGCAGATTATGCATTTGCGACATAATGTATGGGCATCTTTGAATAACCTGGGACAATAGTACCCTGCTCTTAATTCTTTGTGAGTAGTAGTGTCTCCACTGAAGTGCCCACCAGCTTCTCCTGCATGCAATTCAGATAACACTTTATTTGCTTCATCTATTTCAAGACAACGCACAAGGATTTCATCAAAAATTTTGTGAAATAATATACCATTCACCAGCAGAAAAGGTGAAGATTTTAGTCTTAATGCTCTTCTCTTTTTTGGATCAAGATGATGAGGAGCTGAACCGTGTGTTAGATAAAACTTAATTTCATCAAACCAAGAATTTGCAGGATCTTGTGCACAACAGATTTGACTTTGATTATGTTGATCTCCAGTTAACACATCAGTTTGAATTTGTTGTTCTTAAACTAAATCAATGACTAATTTACATAGACCTTTGCCTCTAAAAATTTGCACAAGGGTGATCTCGAGGTCATACTCTTGTAAGGATGTCATCCAGGTTTCCCGTTTTTCACCCAGTTCTTTCTGTACTAACAAATTTCTGATAGCAGGGTAAGGCACAATGACTTTAGTTCTAGATTTCAATAGATATGTTCCAAAATGTTTTACCGCTTTAAAAATAGTGTAAGCCTACTGATCAACAATTGGATAATTAAGCTCTGCTCCTTTGAAGGCTAATCTCATAAAGACAATGGGAATTTCGTTGTTTCAAGGTGAACGTGTAAAGAGTGAAATCTTGTGAAAAGTTAGGGCTCATTAGAGATGGAGCCTCCACTATGGATTTTTTGATTGAGTCAAAATATTGACTTTCTTATGGTCCCCAATGGTATTGCACATCCTTTTTTATTAAGTTTTGCAATGGCCTCACCATTTCCGAGAAACTTGGGACAAACCTTCTGACAAAATTTATTTGACCTAGAAAATATTGCATCGATTTTTTGGAAGAGGGGGGAGGAAGCTTTGAAATGACTTGAGTTCTTTCGGGATCAATGATTATCCCTTCATTGGATACTATGAATCCGAGCATCTTGCCTTGTTCCACTGTAAAGACAGATTTTTTCGGATTTAGAGAGATATCGTACTTACGACATCATTGTAAAACAAATCTCAAATGGGCTAAATGATCCCCCTTATTTTTGGAGAAAATAGTGACGTCATCGAGATAGACCACTACAGATTGATTGATTAGACTGCGGAAAAAAATATCCATCACTCTCTAGAAAGTGACCCCGACATTTATAAGCTCAAAGGCATCTTTCTATAGGCATAGGTACCCCATGGAGTAAGGAAAGTGGTTTTAGCTAGTCTGGGGGAGACATGAGGACCTGGTTGTACTGTGAAAAACCGTCTAGTAGTGACAATATTTCAGAACCAGATACCTGCTGGAGAATTTGTTCCATCGGAGGAACAGGGTAATTATCTTTGTCAGACACTTGGTTTAAGTTCCAAAAATCGACACAGAGTCGAATTTCGCCACTTTTCTTCCTCACAAGGACAAGGTTAGAAACCCACTGTGTGTGTCTTACTGGGAAGATTATCTTTGCATTCAATAGTTTGTTTAGTTCTTTCTTGACTGTTGGTTCAAGTTTGGGGTGCATATTTCTCAACTTCTCTTGAAAAGGTTGAGTTTGAGGTTTCATGGGGATGATGTGTTGTATAATGTTAGAGTCCAATGTTTTTAGATCATCATATGTCCAAGCAAAGACATCCTTAAATTCTTTAAACAATTTTACAAAGGCTGATTTCTCTTGCTCAGAACATCTCATTCCCAAATTGATGAATTGTGGATTATCTTTATTTCCCATATTTACCTTTTCATGGGTCAAGGAAGAACTATCTGTTTTACAATTTACATATTTTCTGAATTTGTCATGCAAATCATAAAAATTTTCTAATCTTACCACAAATTTCGGCATAGAATTTACTAGATATGATGTTGATTTAGGATACCTTGGGTCTGATATTGATCCAAGTAGATATTGGTGGCCACCCACCTTTTCCGATTGTCTCAAAACAGTTTTCTGGAAATTTTGGCAATTTACTATTTTTAGCAGGTTTTAACTTCCGGGGCCATTTTGAGGGCCAAAATGAAAGTTTTTAGAGATCGAGGTTCTCAATGATAGCTAAAAGAATTATTGAGCCCCAAAAATGAATATCCTCGACGATACCTTTCCAATGAGCTATCATACACCTAAAAAAAATATCGTATGCAAAAGTTACGACCCGAGGAAGTTGATGTACTAACTTACCCAAACAGGGCCTGTTATCCCCGATATCTAGGGATAACTAGGAGATCATGTATCGAGGCCCACATGGTCCTAGACATGGAGTACCGAGAGTAGGAGCAACTTGAGAATGGCCCTGGAGGGCCCATCTTTCTTCTTCGCAGCCAGCTTTGTCCTGTCAGCAGTACCAGCTTCCATCACTACCGGCTTGGGCTTGCATCAGAGAGGACTCTTTCTCCATGAGGTAATTGGTCCAAGGTATCATGGTATGTGTCATATTTGATCATTATAACCTTCTCATGTATGCATAATGTTCCTTTCATTTCGGATGACTGCTTGGATCTTACACGAATCTTCTTGACCATTGTTGGGGTGATTGATGGGGCAACTTAGCAAGCCGGTATTCATGGGTTTTGGTTAGCCACCAAGGGGGGTTTACAGAGCCATCGTCCGCTCCCACCATATTATCACTTTTCCATATTATATCCCACTCATCCATCCCATTCCCCTAGTCTGGCCATTAGGATGACCTTCCAGGGTATATCTTGTCTTGTGGGAAGAAGGGGCTAAAGGCCCAGGGGGTAAAAGTAGCTGGTAAAAGATAAAAGCCATAGGAAAATGAAAACCTAGAGATGCTTTGCCCAGGGGATCCCCGAGAAGGCAATAAAATGCCTCTCGATAAGAAACTAAGGGACCCTAAGAAAATGAAATAAATAAATGCAAGACCTAACCAAGAG
>ML792288.1:93069-111539 GCA_009831015.1 Picea engelmannii | reverse complement strand
TGATTTTGTCAAAACGTCTACTTCTTGGCTAGCTAACCCTAAACTGCAACAAAACTTATATAGGTGACATCACACCCTTTAGATCTCTTGCTTGGCATGCAACGTTGTGACTTCTCTCACCTCCTTTGATAGGCATTGAGTTATTAATTGCATTGGAGAAAACGTTTCACTCATTGTCTTCATTTTGACCTATCAATTAAATGCTTGACGTCACACTTCTTGTAGCAAAAATATAGGTGACGCAACAACATTATCTACTATGAGCAGATTTGATATTTGTAGCATTGTGATATGATAAGGATCTAATTTTGCACATTGAATGCTCTTGTCTTTTGGTGTACTTATTGAAGAAGTGATATAAGCTAATTGTCTTTGTTTGATAATCATTGACTTCGTCAATAATTATATCTCATCATTGCTCATATATGTATTGGAGGATAGTCATTGATATTGTGAAGTACTAACCCACTGCAAGCACATTTCTAGCTTTATTTGTCTTGTCTCGCAAACAGGTGCCATCCAGTGGAAGAATCCTTCTGACTATCTCATTCTGGCAGTAATCTGTGAAAGGGAACTTCTTTGACTTGGTCCATTACCTCTTTATCCCTTCTAAAACCCAGATTACATAGGGACGTCTCCCTTGGACTAGCCCTCCTAAATAGAAAGAGCCCCCCATTGAGGTGATAGTGGGTGGGGAAGCTCCTGTTACGCCGGTTTTAAGCCTTGAATCAAGCTATCTAAACCCTTCCTACAAACCGTGCGATAATAGGGCCCACATGACTTTTGGCGCTTCATCTCCTAAGGTTAGGTTTTTGGATGTCTAGTGCTTTTGGCATTCCTGTTTATTGTAAAAATTCCTTCAGAGTCTCATTGTAATCATCTTCTTGCGAATGCGAGTATCCGTCACATCTCTTCTCAGAGATAAGTTGCCACCATTCTATCGAGTCTTTCACTCTATATTTTTACAGTCTCTATACATTACTTTCATTAATAGAAATTGTGTATTACTGTATATATGTGTTTATGGTTGCATCTCTAATACATTTATGTTATATTATTGAATATCTGTGATATCTCTATGCATTTCTTTATTATATCTTTGATCTCATTTTGTGTCGAAAATAACCCAGATCAGTGTTATCAGAGCAGGTTTCTCTTGATCGTTTTTTCAGTGCATGTCCCCGACGAAGTTTGAGTATAGAAAGTTGGGTCTCGATCTTGTCTCTCTTGAATACATTCTCTCTCACACATCCAAGAAACCCTCAATGGTGGAAGAAAATAAAAACGACAGAGCAGACGATCCTATCAATCTGTTGCTTGAGCAAACTCTCACGCGAAAGAGGGACGAAATGATGGAGAATTTTTCCCACATCCTTAAACACCTGCCGATAGCATCAGGAAAATCTTCATCAAATGGCTACTTTGGAGGCACCTCACCTTTCAAGGTACAAGTTAATTTTGATATTCCTGTATTTGAAGGACAGATAGATGTAGAAGCCCTAGAAAAATGGTTAACTCTGCTAGAAGGTTATTTCTCTGTTCACAATTTCTCCGCCAAAGAAAAGATCACCTTCACACTCCTTAAAGCTCTCCCTCATGTAAAAAATTGGTGGGAAACTTAGTGGGAGCAAAGTTCCACAGAGGATTCTGGAATATATGGGGCCGATCCCACTTGGGATTTTTTGTGGATGCGGTAAAGGAACAGTATTACCGTGTTGGAAACTATGAGGACCAGTACATGAGATGGGCCACATTGCGGAAATAGAGTGGTCAAGAAGTTCTGGAGTTCACCAATACCTTCCATAGCTTACGCACTAAGCTGGGTATCAAAGACTATGAATAAAATTTGGCTTTGAAATACCGTGGGGCTCTACATAGATACATCCAGACTGAAATGGATTTTCTGGACATCTCATCACTCGGTGTTGCTGATCGATATGTCATTAAAGTTGAGCAAAAATTTAAGAACCAGAACAAATGAGAGTTTTGGGTTTGCAAATATGCAACAAACGAAGTATGAAAAAGACGACCCTAAAAAATAGTCTACTGAAAACCAGTCCAAGCCACATGAAAAGAACGGTCATGGGAAGACAAAGAATGACACTGGAAAATGGTGTGAGTTCCAAAAAATCCCCTGGAACAACACCGATGAATGTCGCTCAAAACAGTCATTGGTGGCCGAGATCAAAGACAAGGAGCCGAACCCTGATTCTGAATCTGATTATGAAAATACTAGTAAAGGACAAATCATTGACGTAGACGCCACTGCTATTGTCACGACCGCAACAATTCAACCAAGAGAAACCACAGATCCTAAATAAGGGGGGCAGCTTTTTCATTCAAATATGTGGGTGAAGGGGACCCCGCTGCATTTTATTGTTGATAACAGAAGCTTGAAGAACCTCATCTTAGGAGAGGTCGTCAAATAATTGGGATTGTCGACAACACCACACCTGAAGCCATACAACATCGGGTGGCTTCACCAAGGATGAAATATTCGTGTCACCCAACAATGTTGATTGTCATATGGCTTCCAGCCCTTCAATGATGAGGTATTATGTGATGTTTCCCCACTAGATCTCTGTGATGTTCTCTAGGGCCAACCATATATGTGGAGATGCCATGTTGTTTATGAGTCTTGAACCCGTAATGTCATTGTTACTTTGGGGGGTCATCTCTACAGAATACCAGAGGTAGTTCCAACTATTGTTCCACCTAAAAAGTGTTGCATGGTAGTATCTCATACTGCAAAATTCATCTTCTTCACAATCTGTTCAGAAGGGGAACAAAAGGACATTGTAACCATTGCAGCCTCACCCCCTGCACCTTCTATCCAATAGAAGCAGGTCGACAAGGTTGTATCAAAGCACAAGGATTTCTTCTGCACACCTTTCTCTCATGTAGCGTGACTTTTTGAACAGCCTCAGCTTCAACAGGTTCATGACATACTTCCACAAACTAAGCAGCGTGATGTTTCCAGCAATACAAGCAGCTCACCAAGATGCAGATCTAGAAAATGCTTTTCCCTTTCCCCCGGGAACTCAACGCAATGGAGACAATTGATTCCTAAGGAGGGAGGATTGATCCAGGTGGATATCAATGGCCACCCACCTTTTTCAATTGACTCAAAACAGTTTTCTGGCAATTTTGGCAATCTACTATTTTTAGAAGGTTTTAACTTCTAGGACCATTTTGAGGGCCAAAATGAATGTTTTTCAAGATATAGGTTCTCAATGATATCTAAAATCATTATTGATCCCCAAAATGAATCTCCTCGATGATACCTTTCCAACGAGCTATCATGCGCCTAAAACGAAGATCGTATGCAAAAGTTACGACCCTGGGAAGTTGATGTACTAACTTACCCAAATGAGGACCACATGACTTTTGGTGCTTCCTCTCCTAGGGTTAGTTTTTTCGATGTCTAGGGTTTTTGGAATTCCTTTTTATTGTAAAAATGCCTTCAGAGGCTCATTTTAATCATCTTCTTGTGAATCTGTGTATCCGTCACATCTCTTCTGAGAGATAAGCTGCCACCATTCTAGCGAGTCTTTCACTCTGTATTTTTACAGTCTCTGTACATTTCTTTCATTAATAAAAATTGTGTATTACTGTATATCTGTGTTTATGGTTGCATCTCTGATACATTTCTATTATATTATTGAATATCTGTGATATCTCTGTGCATTTCTTTATTATATCTTCGATCTCATTTCATGCTGAAAATAATCTGGATCAGTGGTATCAAAGCAGGCTGCTCTTGATCGTTTTTTCAGTGCATGTCCCCGACGGGGTCTGAGTATAGAAATTTGGGTCTCGATATTGTCTCTCTTGAAGACATTTTCTCTCGCACACCCAATAAACCCTCAATGGAGGAAGAAAATAAAAACGACGGAGCAGACGATCTTATCAATTTTTTGCTTGAGCAAGCTCTCACGCGACAGAGGGATGAAATGATGGAGAATTTTGCCCACATCCTTAAATTCCTGCCGATAACATCAGATGCATAATCATCAAGTGGACACTTTGGAGGCACCTTGCCTTTCAAGGTACAATTTAATTTTGATATTCCTGTATTTGAAGGACAAATAGATGCAGAAGCCCTAGAAAAATGGTTAACTCTACTAGAAGGTTATTTCTCTGTTCACAATTTTTCCGCCAAAGAAAAGATCACCTTCGCACTCTTTAAAACTCTCCCTCATGTCAAACATTAGTGGGAAACTTACTAGGAGAAAAGTTCCACAGAGGAGTATGGAATATATGGGGCCGATCCCACTTGGGGTTTTTTTGTGGATGCGATAAAGGAACAGTATTACCCTGTTGGCAACTATGGGGACCAATACATGAGATGGACCACACTGCGAAAAGAGAGGGGCTAAGCAATTCTAGAGTTCACCAATACTTTCCATACCTTGCACACCAAGCTGGCTATCAAAGACTCAGAGCGATATTTGCTTATGAAATACCGTGGGGCTCTACATAGATACATCCAGAATGAAATGTATTTTCTGGACATCTCATCACTTGGTTCTGCTTATCGATATGTTGTTGAAATTGAGGAGAAATTTAAGCACCAGAACAAATGGGAGTTCGGGTCTGTAAATCCACAACAACCGAAGTATGAAAAAGACGGTGCTAACAAATAGTATCCCGAAAACCAATCCAAGCCACATGAAAAGAAGGGTCATGGGAAGGCAAAGAAGGACACTGGAAAATGGTGCGAGTTCCACAAAATCCCCTAGCACAACACAGATGAATGCCGCTCAAAATAGTCATTGGTGGCCAAGATCAAAGACAAGGAGTCGAACCCTGATTCAGAATCTGATTATGAAAATACCAGTAAAGGACAGATCATTGACGTAGACCCCACTGCTATTGTCGTGACTGTAGAAATTCAACCAGAAGGACCCATAGATCCTGAAGAAGGGGAGTGCCAATTTCATTCATAGATGTGGGTGAAAGGGACCCTACTGCATTTTATTGTTTATAGTGGAAGCCAGAAGAAACTCATCTCAACAAAGGTCATCAAAGAGTTGGGATTGTCGACAACACCACACCCGCAGCCATACAACATCGGGTGGCTTTGCCAAGGAAGAGATCTTCGTGTCAGCCAACAATGTTGATTGTCATATGGCATCCAACCCTTCAAGGATGAGGTATTATGTGATGTTTCGCCACTAGATGTCTGTGATGTTCTCTTGGGCCAACCATATATGTGGAGACACCATGTTATTTATGAGTCTCGACCCCGTAGTGTCATTGTTAATTTGGGGGGTCATCTCTAGAGAATACCATAGGTAGTTCCAACTATTGTTCCACCTAAAAAGTGTCACAAGGTAGTATCTCATACTGCAAAATTTAGCTTCTTCACAATCTGTTCAAAATGGGAACAGAAGGACACTGCAACCACTACAGCCTCGCCCCCTGCACCTTCTATCCAATAGAAGCAGGTCGACAAGGTTTTAGCAAAGCACAAAGATTCCTTATGCACACCTTCCTCTCATGTAGCTTGACTTGTTGAACAACCTCAGCTTCAACAGGTTCATGACAGACTTCCACAAACTAAGCAGTGTGATGTCTCTAGCAATACAAGCAGCTCTCCAAGATGCAGATCCAACAAATGCTTTTCCCTCTCCCCCGGGAACTCAATGAAATGGATACCATTGCTTCCTAATAAGAGAGGATTGATCTAGGCGGATATCAGTGGCCACCCACCTTTTTTGACTGCCTCAAAACAATTTTTTGGCAATTTTGGCAATTTACTATTTTTAGCAGATTTTAACTTTTGGGGCCATTTTGAGGGCCAAAATGAAGGTTTTTCGAGATCTAGGTTCTCAATAATATCCAAAGGCATGATTGATCCCCCAAAATAAATCTCCTCGATGATACCTTTCCAATGAGCTATCATATGCCTAAAACAAAGATCGTATGCAAAAGTTCCAACCCCAGGAAGTTGATGTACTAACTTACCCAAACGGGGCCCACATGACTTTTGGCGCTTCCTCTCCTAGGGTTAGGTTTTTGGATGTATAGGGTTTTTGTCATTCATATTTATTGTAAAAAGGCCTTCAAAGCCTCATTGTATTCATCTTCTTGCGAATGCGAGTAGCCGTCACATCTCTTCTCAGAGATAAGTTGCCACCATTCTAGCGAGTCTTTCACTCTATATTTTTACAGTCTCTGTACATTTCTTTCATTAATAGAAATCGTGCATTACTATATATATGTTTTTATGGTTTCATCTCTGATACATTTATGTTATATTATTGAATATATAAGATATCTATGTGCATTTCTTTATTATATCTCCGATCTCATTTCGTGCCGAAAAATAATCCAGATCAATGGTATCAGAGCAGGCTGCTCTTGATCATTTTTTCAGTGCATGTCCCCGACGAGGTCCGAGTATAGAAAGTTGGGTCTAAATATTGTCTCTCTTGAATACATTCACTCTCGCACACCCAAGAAACCCTCAACGGCGGAAGAAAATAAAAATAACAGAGCAGATGATCTTATCAATCTTTTGCTTGAGCAAGCTCTCACGCGACAGAGGGAAGAAATGATGGAGAATTTTTCCCACATCCTTAAACGCCCGCCGATAGCATCAGTCGCATCTTCATCAAGCAGCTACTTTGGAGGCACCTCACCTTTCAAGGTACAGGTTAATTTTGATATTCCTGTATTTGAAGGACAGATAGATGTAGAAGCCCTAGAAAAATGGTTAACTCTGCTAGAAGGTTATTTCTCTGTTCACAATTTTCCCGCTAAAGAAAATATCACCTTCGCACTCCTTAAAGATCTCCCTCATGTCAAACATTGGTGGGAAAATTACTGGGAGCAAAGTTCCACAGAGAAGTCTGGAATATATGTTGGCAACTATGATGACCATTACATGAGATGGACCACACTATGGCAAGAGAGGGGCCAAGTAATTCTGGAGTTCACCAATACCTTCCATACCTTGCGCACCAAGCTAGGTATTAGAGACTTCGAGTGACATGTGGTTATGAAATACCGTGGGGCTCGACATAGATACATCCAGACTGAAATGGGTTTTCTGGACATCTCATCACTCGGTGCTGCTTATCGATATGCTGTTAAAATTGAGCAGAAATTTAAGCACCAGAACAAATGGGATTTCGGGTCTGTAAATCTGCAACAACTGAAGTATGACAAAGACGACCCTAAAAAACAGTCTCCCGAAAACCAATCCAAGCCACATGAAAAGAAGAGTCATGGGAAGATAAAGAAGGACACTGGAAAATGGTGTGAGTTTCACAAAATACCCTAGCACAACATCGATGAATGTCGCTCAAAACAATCATTGGTTGTCGATATCAAAGACAAGGAGATGATCCCTGATTCAGAATCTGATTCTAAAAATACTGGTAAAGGACAGATAATTGACGTAGACCCCACTGCTATTGTCGTGACCGCAACAATACAACCAGAAGAACCCACAGATCCTGAAGAAGGGGAGCACTGTTTTCATTCAAATATGTGGGTGAAGGGGACCTCGCTGCATTTATTGTTGATAGTGGAAGCCAAAAGAACCTCATCTCAGCAGAGGTTGTCAAATAGTTGGGATTGTCGACAACACCACACCCGCAGCCATACAACATCGAGTGGATTTGCTAAGGATGAGATCTTCATGTCAAACAACAATGTCGATTGTCATATGGCATCCAATCCTTCAAGGATTAGGTATTATGTGATGTTTCCCCACTAGATGTTTGTGATGTTATGTTTCCCCACTAGTGTCATTGTTACTTTGGGGGGTCATATCTACAGAATAACAGAGGTAGTTCCAACTGTTGTTCCACCTAAAAAGTTTCGCAAGGTAGTATCTCATACTGCAAAATTCAGCTTCTTCACAATATGTTCAAAAGGGGAACAGAAGGACACTGCAACCAATACAGCCTCACCCCCTGCACCTTCTATCCAATAGAAGCAGGTCAACAAAGTTGCAGCAAAGCACAAATATTCATTTTTCACACCTTCCTCTCATGTATCACGACTTGTTGAAAAACCTAAGCTTCAACATGTTTATGACAGACTTCCACAAACTAAGCAGCGTGACGTTTCCGGCAATACAAGCAGCTCACCAAGATGCAGATCCAAAAAATGTTTTTCCCTCTCCCCCGGGAACTCAATGCAATGGAGACCATTGTTTCCTAAGGAGGGAGGATTGATCCAGGTGGATATCAGTGGCCACCCACCTTTTTCAACTGGCTCAAAATAGTTTTCTGGCAATTTTGGCAATTTACTATTTTTAGCAGGTTTTAACTTCTGGGGCCATTTTGAGGGATAAAATGAAGGTTTTTCATGATAGGGGTTCTCATGATAGTTGAAGGCATTATTTATCCCCAAAAATTAATCTTCTCTATGATACCTTTCCAATGAGCTATCATACGCCTAAAATGGAGATCGTATGCAAAAGTTACGACCCCGGGAAGTTGATGTACTAACTTACCCAAATGGGGCCCACATGACTTTTGGCGCTTCCTCTCCTAGGGTTAGGTTTTTGGATGTATAGGGTTTTTTGAATTTCTATTTATTGTAGAAGGCCTTCAAAGCCTCATTTTAATCATCTTCTTTCGAATGCGAGTAGTCGTCACATCTCTTCTCAGAGATAAGCTGTCACCATTCTAGTGAGTCTTTCACTCTGTATTTTTACAGACTTTGTACATTTTTTTCATTAACAGAAATCGTGTATTACTGTATATATGTGTTTATGGTTTCATCTCTAATGAATTTCTGCTATATTATTGAATATCTATGATATATCTGTGCATTTCTTTATTATATCTCCGATCTCATTTCGTGCCGAAATTAATCTGGATCAGTGGTATCAGAGCAGGCTGCTCTTGATCATTTTTTCAATGCATATCCCCGACAAGGTCCGACTATAGAAAGTTGGGTCTCGAGCTTGTCTCTCTTGAAGAAATTCGCTCTAGCACACCCAAGAAACCCTCAATGGCAGAAGAAAAGAAAAATGACGGAGCAAACAATCCTATCAATTTGTTGCTTGAGCAAGCTCTCACGTGACGGAGGGACGACATGATGGAGAATTTTTCCCACATCCTTAAATGCCTACCGATAGCATTAGGCGCATCTTCATCAAGCGACCACTTTGGAGGCACCTCGCCTTTCAAGGTAGAAGTTAATTTTGATATTCCTATATTTGAAGGACAAATAGATGGAAAATCCCTAGAAAAATGGTTAATTCTGCTAGAAGTTTATTTCTCTGTTCACAATTTTTCTGCCAAAGAAAAGATAACCTTCACACTCCTTAAAGCTCTCCCTCATGTCAAACATTGGTGGGAAACTTACTGGGAGAAAAATTCCATAGAGGAGTCTGGAATATATGGGGTTGATCCCACTTGAAATTTTTTTGTGGATGCGATAAAGGAACAGTATTACCCTGTTGGAAACTATGAGGACCAGTACATGATATGGACCACACTACAGAAAGAGAGGGGCCAAGTAGTTTCAGAGTTTACCAATACCTTCCATACCTTGTGCACCAAGCTGGGTATCAAAGACTCCAAACAACATTTGCTTCTAAAATACCATGGGGTTCTACACAGATACATCCAGAATGAAATGGATTTTCTGGACAGCTCATCACTTGGTGTTGCTTATCGATATGATGTTAAAATTGAGCAGAAATTTAAGCTCCAGAACAAACGGGAGTTCGGGTTTGTAAATCCGCAACAACCGAAGTATTAAAAAGATGACCCTAACAAACAGTCTCCTGAAAACCAGTACAAGCCCCATGAAAATAAGGGTCACGGGAAGACAAAGAAGGACACTGAAAAATGGTGCGAGTTCCACAAAATCTCCTGGCACAATGCCGATGAATGTTTCTCAAAGCAGTCATTGGTGGCCAAGATCAAAGACAAGGAGACGAACCCTAATTCAGAATCAGATTCTGAAAATATTGGTAAAGGACAGATCATTGACACAGACCCCACTGATATTGTCGCGACCACAATAATTCAGCCAGAAGAACCCACAGATCCTGAAGAAGGGGACCGCCAATTTCATTCACAGATGTGGGTGAAGGGGACCCCACTAAATTTTATTGTTGATAGTGGAAGCCAGAAGAACCTCATCTCAGCAAAGGTTGTCAAACAGTTGGGATTTTCGACAACACCACACCCGCAACTATACAACATTGGGTGGCTTCGCCAAGGAAGAGATATTTGTGTCATCTAGCAATGTCGATTGTCATATGGCATCCAACCCTTCACGGATGAGGTATTATGTGATGTTTCCCCACTACATGTCTATGATGTTCTCTTGGGCCAACCATATATGTGGAGACACCATGTTTTTTATGAGTTTCGACCCCGTAGTGTCATTGTTACTTTGGGGGGTCATCTCTAGAGAATAGTAGAGGTATTTCCAACTATTGTTCCACCTAAAAAGTACCACAAGGTAGTATCTCATACTGAAAAATTCAACTTCTTCACAATCTGTTCAAATGGGGAACAGAAGGACACTGCAACCATTACAGCCTCGCCCCCTGCACCTTCTATCCAATAGAAGAAGGTCGACAAGGTTGTAGAAAAGCACAAATATTCCTTATGCACACCTTCCTCTCATGTATCTTAACTTGTTGAACAACCTCAGCTTCAACAAGTTCATGACAGACTTCCACAAAATAAGCAGCGTGACGTCTCTAGCAATACAAGCAGCTCACCAAGATGCAAAGCCAGCAAATGCTTTTCCCTCTCCCCTGAGAACTCAAAGCAATGGATACCATTTCTTCCTAAGGAGGTAGGATTTATCCAGGTATATATCAGTGGCCACCCACTTTTTCCGACTAGCTCAAAATAATTTTCAAGCAATTTTGGCAATTTACTATTTTTAGCAGGTTTTAACTTCCGGGGCCATTTTGAGGGCCAAAATGAAGGTTTTTCAAGATAGATTTTCTCAATTATAGACGAAAACATGATTGAGCCCCGAAAACGAATCTCCTCGATGATACCTTTCCAACGAGTTATCATATGCCTAAAATTGAGATCGTATGCAAAAGTTATGATCCCGGGAAGTTGATGTACTAACTTACCCAACCGGGGCCCACATGACTTTTGGCGCTTCCTCTCCTAAAGTTAGGTATTTGGATGTCTAGGGTTTTTGGAATTCATGTTTATTGTAAAAAGGGCTTCAGAGCGTCATTGTAATCATGTTCTTGTGAATGCGAGTAGCCGTCATATCTCTTCTCAGAGATAAGTTGCCACCATTCTAACGAGTCTTTCACTCTGTATTTTTACAGTCTCTATATATTTCTATCATTAATAGAAATCATGTATTACTGTCTATATGTGTTTATGGTTGCATATCTGATACATTTCTATTATATTATTAAATATCTGTGATATCTCTATGCATTTATTTATTATATCTCTGATCTCATTTCGTGCCGAAAATAATCCAGATCAGTGGTATCAGAGCAGGCTGCTCTTGATCGATTTTTCAGTGCATGTCCCCGACGAGGTCCGAGTATAGAAAGTTGGGTCTCGATCTTGTCTCTCTTGAATACATTCACTCTCTCACACCTAAGAAACCCTCAATGGTAGAAGAAAAGAAAAACGATGGAGCAGACGATCCTATCAATCTGTTGCTTGAGCAAGCTCTCACGTGACAAAGGGGTGAAATGATGGAGAATTTTACCCACATCCTTAAACGCCTGCCGATAGCATCAGGCGCATATTCATCAACCGACCACTTTGGAGGCACCTCACCTTTCATGGTACAAGTTAATTTTGATATTCCTGTATTTGAAGGACAGATAGATGCAGAAGCCCTAGAAAAATGGTTAACTCTGCTAGAAGGTTATTTCTTTGTTCACAATTTTTCCGACAAAGAAAAGATTACCTTCACACTCCTTAAAGCTCTCCCTCATGTCAAACATTGGTGGGAAACTTACTAGGAGAAAAGTTCCACAAAGGATTCTGGAATATATGGGGTTGATCCCACTTTGGATTTTTTTGTGGATGCGGTAAAGGAACAATATTACCCTGTTGGAAACTATGAAGACCAGTTCATGAGATAGGCCACACTGCGGCCAGAGAGGGGCCAAACAGTTATGGAGTTCACCAATACCTTCCATACCTTGTGCACCAAGATGGTTATCAAAGACTCCAAGTGACATTTAGTTCTGAAATACCATGGGGCTCTACACAGATACATCCAGACTGAAATTGATTTTCTGGAAATCTCATCACTTGGTGTTGTTTATTGATATGCTGTTAAAATCGAGCAGAAATTTAAGCACCAGAACAAATGGGAGTTCGGGTCTGCAAATCCGAAAACAACCGAAGTATGAAAAAGACGGCCCTAACAAACAGTCTTCTGAAAACCAGTACAATCCACATGAAAAGAAGGGTCACAGGAAGACAAAGAAGGACACTGGAAAATGGTGTGAATTCCACAAAATCCCCTGGCACAACACTGATGAATGTCGCTCAAAAAAGTCATTGGTGGTCGAGATCAAAGATAAGGAGTCGAACCCTGATTCAGAATCTGATTCTGAAAATACTGGTAAATGAAAAATCATTGACTCAGACCCCACTTCTATTGTCGCGACCACAACAATTCAACTAGAAGAACCCATAGATCCTGAAGAAGGGGAGTGCCTTTTTCATTCACAGATGTGGGTGAAGGGGACCCCGCTGTATTTTATTGTTGATAGCGGAAGTCAAAAGAGCCTCATCTCAACAGAGATCATCAAATAGTTAGGATTATTGAAAACACCACACCCACAACCATACAACATCAGGTGGATTTTCCAAGGACAAGATCTTTGTGTCAGCCAACAATGTTGATTGTCATATGGCATACAACCCTTCAAGGATGAGATATTATGTGATGTTTCCCCACTAGATGTCTGTGATGTTCTCTTGGGCCAACCATATATGTAGAGATGCTATGTTGTTTATGAGTCTCGGCCCTATAGTGTCATTGTTACTTTGGGGGGTCATCTCTACAGAATACTAGAGGTAGTTCCAACTATTGTTCCACCTAAAAAGTTCCGCAAGGTAGTATCTCATACTACAAAATTCATCTTCTTCACAATCTATTCAAAAGGGGAACAGAAGGACATTGCAACCACTACAGCCTCACCCCCTACACATTTTATCCAACACAAGCAGGTCGACAAGGTTGCAACAAAGCACAAAGATTCATTCTGCACACGTTCCTCTCATGTAGCTTGATTTGTTGAACAGGTTCATGACAGACTTCCACAAACTAAGTAGCGTGACTTCTCCAACAATACAAGCAGCTCACCAAGATGCAGATCCAACAAACGATTTTCGCTCTCCCCCAGGAACTCAACGCAATGGAGACCATTTCTTCCTAAGGAGGGAGGATTGATCCAAGTGGATATCGGTGGCCACCCACCTTTTCTGACCGGCTCAAAACAGTTTTCTGACAATTTTGACAATTTACTATTTTTAGTAGGTTTTAACTTTCGGGGCCATTTTGAGGGCCAAAATGAAGGTTTTTCGAGATCGAGATTATCAATGATAGTTGAAGGAATGATTGAGTCCCAAAAATGAATCTCCTTGATGATACCTTTCCAACTAGATATCATACGCCTAAAACGGAGATCGTATGAAAAAGTTACGACCCCAGGAAGTTGATGTACTAACTTACCCAAACGGGGCCCACATGAATTTTGGCGCTTCATCTCCTAGGGTTAGGTTTTTGGATGTCTAAGGTTTTTGGCATTCCTTTTTATTGTAAAAATGTCTTCAGAGCCTCATTGTAATCATCTTCTTGCAAATGCGAGTAACCGTCACATCTCTTCTCATAAATAAGTTGCCACCATTCTAGCGAGTCTTTCACTCTGTATTTTTACAGTCTCTGTACATTTGTTTCATTAATAGAAAATGTGTATTACTGTATATTTTTGTTTATGGTTGCATCTTTGATACATTTCTATTATATTATTGAATATCTGTGATATCTCTGTGCATTTCTTTATTATATCTCCGATCTCATTTTGTGCCGAAAATAATTTTTATTAGATATTACCGTAAAATTGCGGAGGTCTTCGTCGTGGGTGCCTTCATCGATAGCCACACCTTGGAAAGTATCTTCCATGTACAGGAAACTAATGATCTTTTGATCGTCATCAAACACTCTCCAGTTAGTGATGTTGTCTAGGACTGATGGTCTGAACAACAACTCAATCGAAAATGCGTTTGTAGAAAGGCCTTCTGTGGGAAAAAGTTTCGAAGCAACGTTAGCTAACAAGTCAGCCTCATAATTTTTTAATATTGGAATGGATTTAATGTTAAATGTGGAAAATTTGTGAATTAGATTCCATACCTCAACTTGATAACTTTCTAGGTGTGGTGATAGACAATAAATGGAATTTCTTACCTGTATGACCACAATTTCTGAATCGTCGAATACCATTAAATTATGTACTTTCAAATCTAGTGTCTTTCTGAGTCCTTGCAAAAGTGTCTCATATTTAGCAGTGTTGTTTGTACATTCAAACTCCAATCGGCAAGCGATCAAAGTTTTGTTACCTGCTGGGTCAATGAGCACACATCCTACACCAGATCCTTCTTTAGATTTAGATCCATCAAAGTAGAGGGACCATATGTGAGCTTCATCGGCCATATTAGACACATTAGGTAGAACAACCGACTGTGTGCATGTCATGAGTTCCGACAGTTGTTCTGGATCAGTGATGATAGAATTTTCTGCCATGAAGTTACCGAAAAAGGTGTTCATTCCCTTCATTTTGGGTGAATTCGCAGAAGTAGTAAATGGTTCATTAGCGTCATTTAAATCGGTCATGGTAAGTTTGAGGTAACACTCACGATTGATCATGATTCTGTTAAGCTTCTCATTCTCTGGCAACCACAAATGGGACCAGTCTGTCGCAAAGTAGCCATGAAACTGTTCATACCAATCCCTACTTAAAAATAAGCCATATACTTCAGGGATGTCAATGACAATGATATCAATAATCTGGTGAACCTTAGGATTAGAGGATAGCCTAACAAGGACATTTTTTAATTCACCTATTGCCTTAACACTGGTCCGATTGAGCTAAATAATTTTTAGACTGGAAGGTTGAACTTCAGCATTGATTTTTTGGCAGGCAGACTAGGGCATCACATTTGATGATGCGTCAGAATCTACCATGCAGTTATGTATATTTCTATTGAAAAAGTCAAAAGTCAATAAAAAAAGTGGGACATTTTTGCGAGTATTAACAACAAGACTTTGCTGGTTTTTAGTCGTTGTCCCTTAATTACTTTATCTACATTTGATACACTTTTTACAACAAGGTCTCTTTTATCCGAGGGTTCTGGTATTGTTTTAGTAGGGACCTTTTGAGGTGTTTTAGGGTTGAGTTCTGCAATATTCTTGCTGTTCAAATTGTTGTTTTTGTTGTTTTCTGCAATGTTCTGAAGCATCTTTTGCAGAAGAAAATGAAATTTCAACAGTTCATAAACAAAAATATTAGCTCTAAGTTTCTTTAGGTCTTCAATCAAATCATATTCTAAACTTGGGGTTGCTGAATTATGTTTAGTTTCAGTTTGCTTAAACTATTTTTTAGGTGCATTAGTTCCAATTTCAGAAGAGGGTTTATTCTGGGTTTTGCTTCTGGTATTGTAAGTATGGACAATTTCAAAATTGGCTTGAAAGATACTATCGGAAAAATGCCCAAAGATATTGGGAGAGGATTCATCTTCTTCGATTGTTTCTTCTTCAACCACATCTTCAGAAATCTCAGGGGGAACTAACATATCATGTGCTTCAAGGATTGTCTGTATAGCATATTGTAGGCTTTCGAGGTTCGTGCCTTCAACATTTAGGTTTGGCCGGTTTGAGGGAAAATGTTTTCTAAAAGGGAGTTTGTAAGTCTCTTTGCTTGAAGATGCTTCTTCAACCGATCTCCTTAAGTCTATGACTTGATTTGACAATTTTTGGATGACCTTTTGTAAACTTTCCATATCTGAACTCTCTGATTGAGTTTTGGTTTGGGGAGGTCTAGGAAGAATTTCTATCTTCTTCTTAGAAGATGGGGTAATCTTTGCCTCGTTACTAAGATTAACTTTTAGGCTTAGAATATCTTTCTCGATTTGTCTTGCGTCCTTGAAGGCTTCCAATAACGTTTCCTTCTTAGACCTTTTTACCCAAATTACTATATTTTGGTGTAGGGATTTGGTGTAATATGCAACAATAAGATTTTCAGCGGGCATTGAATCAACAGGGATTCGATTTTTTAATGTGAGGAACCTTTGATTTAAATATTTTATTTTTTCCTTAGGGTTCATCTTTAAGCTGGAGAGTTCCATGACTAAGACTTTGGGAGATTTATCATCTCCAAATTTCTCGAGGAAACAAGACTCAAATTTGTCCCAAGATACAATGGTGTGGGGTTGTTGGGAAAAATACTATGTAGAGGCATTGCCTTCAAACGTATAAGAAAAAAGTCTACATACCACATCTTCATGTTCTATGCTTCGGAGTCTAATGGCTGGCATGGATTTTTTTATGTGATCCTCAACAATTTGTTTAAAGTTTGGATCGAATTTAGGGAGCCATTTCTCCGGATGTTTAGGAAAAGGGTGTTGGGGTCCAGATATGGCCACAACATCTTGATCAAGCCAGGGTTTGGCGGGATTGTTTGGATTTTCCATGGGCGTAGGTGGTGTCGAAATTTGAGATGAAGAACTGCCTTCGTCAGATGACTCTTGTCCTGAAGAGGAAGGATATGAAGGAGGTGGTGAAGGTGTGATACCATATCCTTCGGCTATAGGAGTGAGGATGTGATATGGATCCATAGGGTTTAGGAGCAGACCAGTGCCTTCAAGTTGCTCTCTGATATCAGAGAAATATAAAGGTTGATTTAGTGTCTGACTCGATTGTATTATATGGGCCAAAGCACCGTGTGTCCTTAGAAGTGACTGACGAACAATTTCTTGTACGTCGAACCCTGGAGGGTTTGGTGTTATTGGCTCAGCGGTAATCTGTGGATTTTCGTATGTGATGGTTGTTGTTTGAGAAGTAACGTTTTCGTCAAAATGACTTCTTATTAGTATAGGGGGGCGGGTGTGTGGGGGAGGAGTCTTACGACCTCCACGTGCCATCAATCGTGTTTAGGCCCTCCTTGTATCGCCATTTGTTGACGAGCGAAAAAAATCGTCTGTCAATTGGAAGAACGAGTCTGGTCTGGGGTTGTCTAAGTAACCCAAGCCATTTGGTATAACTCGTCCTGACGTGTTTAATGGCTCCGTTGACCAATCTAAGAATCCTAAAAGAAACAAAAATAAAAGAAAAGAAATAGGTAACTAATTACTAAATATTACATATATGTACATATGTATATAATATGATTGTAATAGGTGTATTTAAGCTAAAGATAGATAACTGTCATTTATATACATTATTTACAGGCTACAAGTTTTAATCGAAACTTACGAAAATCGATGTGAAAATGACTACTTTTGAAGAAACAGATAAATAAAGCACATGGGAATATTTTTTGATTTTCCTTTTATAAGTCTTAAACTAATGAAGAAAATGTTATGAAATGAAAACGTATAGATAGTCAAAAGCCAAACTTTACATTCAAATTTCAATGATAAAACAAATAACAGAAAAATCAAATTAAACCAACCTGTTAACGAACTAATGATATGCATCCAAATATCTGTGCGATTTGAAAACATCTAACCACCTTGCCCAAGAAGGACACTTGCACTCAACCTTAAGTCTGTTCTGAATAAATGCAGAACGATTGTGTTGACAATTAAATTTAAATAGCAGATAGAATGATATCAATAGTTTTCGTGATCTTATAATTGCAAGAAATTGCATTAAGAAAAATATGTTGGCAAACATCCTTGCATTTAATCTATCAATAGAAATTGAAGGAGAAATCCTGTAATTGAAGCCAGATATATGATCAAAAAATTTGTATCTGAAGCATTTTATGGAAAACATTCATAAAGGAATTATCCTAATAACATAATAAATGATGAAGACTAAAGCTATCAAAAACTTATTATGATATCAAGATGAACAAAAACTTAATGAAGACACCACCCACAAGAAGCTAAAGCCGAAATGAGTATTGTTGTTCCATTAAAGCCTGTTGATCAAAAGTCCATGTTCTGCCCCAGGCAAGGATGCTTGATTACAAAAATTACAAGTATTTAAAGAGTTTAGAAAAGCTAAATATCTTATCTTGTGGGATAAGATTAAATCTCCAAAATGATTTGTTGATTACAAAATAGAGGGTGATAACCACTCCCTATCTGTAAGGTAGCTAGAGAGGTAGTGGGGGGGGGGCAGAGGGTCCATAGTGATAATAGTGGAGGTCATTCAATGTAAGGTGGACTAGGTCCACTATATTATTAAATAAGGCCCACTATGGTAGTTAGATATAATAAATGTAAGAGGACTTCTTAGAAGGTTCTACTTCT
>ML792288.1:78109-92969 GCA_009831015.1 Picea engelmannii | reverse complement strand
AACGTTTTCCTGGTGTAGAGTAAAAATGGGCATTGTTGCCCTGGATTGTTGACTATATAATATTGGGATCCCTGGATGCAAAGAAAACAACAAGTGGGAGAATGTTGGGTATGTGTTATATTCTTTGCATGTGTGTGTGTGGGTGCGTCAGATTCGACAACTGCGTCTGCGTGTGTGGGTGGTTTTTGCTATTTTTAGCGGACTTTGTTATTTTTAGCGGTTTACTAAAAATAATCCTGGTTTTAGGGATTAGGGTTTTGGTATCTACGGAATACCTAAAAACATTGTATATATTGTATAGTGAATGGTGAAATTCGATATAATGAATATAAGAAAGGTTTTCCCGGTTGAGGGTTTCCGATATAAATCTCTGTGTACTATGTGAATGAGCCATTGATTAAATTTTGTTTTTCTTAAGAATCTATATGCATTGCTTTACTTCATAGGTTTAAAACTTACATTCTTCTTCATCTTCTGCTTCTTCTTCGTAAAGTTTTTCCATTTATTCATTTTCTTCTTCCTTTAATTCTTGTCCACCTATTTCATCAATCGTTACATTGATATTTTCCACAACCTTGTTCAACCTCAGATTGTAACATTTGTATGATTTCCTTGTACTTGAGTAACCAAAAAGTACTCCTTTGTCCACACGAGATTCAAACTTTCTCATTCTGCCATCTTCTCTTTTGATGTAGTCTTTGCTTCCAAATACTCTGAAGTTCTTGACATTTGCTAGTTTTCCTTTCCATAGCTCGTAGGAAGTTTTTTCATTGTTGTTTATGAGCATTACTCTATTTTGAATGTGAATTGTTGTATGCACTACATGTGTCGAAAAAATATATGTCAACTTTGAATCCATTAGCATTGTTTGAGCCATTTCTTTCGTGATTATCATCAAATATGATAATGTTCCTTTGTCTTTGAACCACTCTTTGAACCAATCTATGAATCCATGCTCTCGTCCACTATCATATATCTATCCAAACCTGCTAAGTTTTCTTATGAATGCATCTATGTCCATATTGTCCAAGACTCCACTGCACATTGTCCATAATGTGGACCCATTTATCACTGTACTATCATGAAGTATTCACTACTACAACTGATTGTACTTATGCTAACTGACTGCTCTGGATCTATCTATTCAAACTTTGCAAACTGCTCGAAGGATGGTTCTTTGGTCTATCACAACTATCACATAGACTCCCCCTATCTAATATTCATGTTACCTAAGAGTCTCTAAGTCAAATGGATCAAAACAATTCCTTCTCTGATGTGTATTCATCATCATCTTCATTGGTAGATTCATCATCTCTCTGAGCTCTGACTTCTTCTTTTTTTTCCCTGGATTCATCTTTCACTACAATGCCTGAAAGTACAATCTCTTGAACCTATTGCTTATTTACCTATCCTTCTTTTCTTTCAATTGTTTTCCAAACCTTTATATATTTGACATCTTTCTTTTTCTCTGTAGAATTTTCTTCATCTCGTTTTATTGCCAATCTTATGATCTTTGGGACCTGGTCTTTGTTCAATTTTTCTTCGTGTTTTCTTATCCATACTTTCTTACATATGATATCAGTGTTATATTTCATGGAAGTATTGATCATGCTTCTACAATCACTAGCTATGTGTCCATAGTTATGACATTTGTAACATTCAATGTTACGTGGGGCCACATAGGCATTTCTTGCTTGAACATTTCTTTTATAATCCATGCAATCTGCAACCTTATGTCCAAAGTTAGTGCAATAAAAACAATGACCATAAAAGAAATTTTCCTACCTGGGAGTGAATGATCTTCTTTGTGGCGTAGTACTTCTGAATTTTTTCCTTGAATGATCATGATCATGATTGAAGCTTCTTTGTGCCCTGAACATGGATGGTCTTCTTGAACATGTATATTCAATAGTTTTCTTAGATTCTGGTTGACCATGATTCCTTCCTTTGATTACTTCTGCATAACTCTTTCTATTTTCTTCATTCTTCTTTTCTAGCAACCTAGAGTGCTTCTCTTCATTCTGTATAACTATTGTGGATGTTTATTTGTCTTCAACATTCTTGTCGACCTTGACGATTTTACTTCTCAATGTGACAACTTATTCTTCAAGTTTCTCAACCTCTTCTTCTTTCTTCATTATCTGAGACTTCAAGTCTTCTTCTGTTCTTTTCGCCTCTTCAAGATGAATTTTTAATGTGACTATTTCTTCTTCAAGTCCTTTCTCTTCTTGACCAAACTCTACCTCAAACTTGTTTAGATCGTTATTTCTTTCCTTAATATGATCTGTCAATATCTTCTCTCTCATTTCTACTTCTTCCTTCTGTGCTTTTATGTTGGTTTCCAAATACTGCTTTTGATATTCAAGTTTTTCTTTGATATTTTTGGCTTCTTCTAGCTGAGTTCTTAAGTTCTCGATGCCCTATTGGGCTTCTTAAAAAATGTGAACGCTTTCCTTTTGTTCCATCAATTGTTTCTTGAGTGAATGTTTTTCTTCTCTTAGTTCATCTAAAGCACTAATCAATTCTACTTCATAATTTTCTTCCTTTTCAATTAGTTTTTCTGTCTCATTTCCTTCATGACATTCTATTTCAAGATGTCCATGTTTTTCACAATTAAAGAAAAAAAACATACCTCTCGTGATTATGTACTCTTCATCTTCTGAATCTGTTTGACATGGTGAACATAATTCTTCTTGATCTGTATATGCATCTTCTTTGGCATTTTTTTAATCTACGATGGGTGAAGAATATATGTCATGTAACTTATCCCAAAGTTCTTTGGCTGATGAACATTTACCAACCTTTTCTCTTATAGGATTAGGTAATCCTTCCCAGATGAAATCCATTGCTATTTTGTTATTCTTCTTCAATTCCTTCTTGGCTGCAGTCTTTTCCATTTTTGAACTATCATATCTTGTAACAACTGATATCCAAATAAAATGTCTCTGTGCCTATAAAAATACTTTTGTCCTTCTGCTCCACATCTCACACTTTAAACCATTATGACACTTAAACATTGGTACTCCATTCTCATAATAATCGATGATATTCTTCCAGTGGTTAAATTGTTTCCTGAAGGAACTGACTCTGATACCTATTGTTGGATTGTTGAGAGGGGGGGGGTTGAATCAGTAATAGAGAAATATAATCCTTTTTCACCATAAAATGCAAGTGTTATATCAATGTAGCATTATCATCCAATAGTTTCAAAGTAAATAAACAATGAACAAATGATCAATCACACACATACATAGTACACCAGTGTTTTACGTGGAAACCCAAAGCAGGAGGAAACCACAGAATGATTTTTCTTATATGTATTTAAGAATCACATTCATTGGAAGCACCAACTTCCTTTTTTTTCTAGCTGCAACTGGAAGGAGGCTCTAACCCCCTAGTTTCTCAAGCTACGGGATGAGGGAAGCTCCAACTCCTGAATTATGTGGCTACAACGAGAAGGAGGCTACAACCCCCTATGTTCTCTGGCTACAACCACATGTCCTTGCCCCATCCAACCGCCCTGACGTAGAAGTATAATGATGGAGCCACTGTCACACTATCACTGTGATATATACTGTTGTAAACCTGTACAAATCAAACTGTAATCAACATATAACAACCTGTACCAATAACTTGTGCCAAGAAGTACCATACATCAACCTGTAACTCAACCTATACCATAAACAAATTCATCAACCATGCACCAAACCTGTACAAATAGCATGTCACAATAACCTTTCCAAACAACATGTACCATAAACAAGTGCATCAACCATGCACCAACCTATACCTCAACCTGTACCATCAACGAGTGCATCAACCATGTACCAAATATGTACCAATCATGCATCAAATACACATAAACTATGACTCATCAAGATGTACCAACATGTACCTCAACCAAAATCCCTCATCAATTTCATCAGCCAAATATGATTTGTAACTCTATAATAGACCTCGTGTATATGATCACATACCTGCAAACCTTCATTAACTTTAACAACAAGAGACTAGCATTTTCATCAAACTTTACTTTAGTCTCACATGACTAATTTTGGATTAGTCAAAAACCCTAACTTGCAATAATCATAACTATGTACCTGTAATGAATAAAGATCTAAAATGGTACAAAATGTTCTTCAGTGTATTTTATGCAATTCCTCTAGATTTCACTACTTGGAACCTCTCAGAAAAGGAGTTATAGCAAAAATGGCATACATTGTTAAATTCTGTCTTATTCTAGAGAGCTAACTTGTAGAGCATGCCCCGCACAAAATATTTGTTGTATGGATCTGAAAATTGTACATAGAATAATACAAAATGTACTATAACCAATACATTTGGTCTTACTAAATTTGGATCTGTTATGAAGAAGTTATGATGTTTTTACCCAAAACACCTGTTTTAGAATAGTTTTAGGACTAGCCACAAACCCTATTTTCCACAACATGTAACTCCAAAAATACAACGAACCACAAGATGAAATTTGTATTGAAGGTACTTGGATATGTTTTCTCAATGGCCTCACAATTTCACTGTCTGAATCATTCTAAAAAAAACGTTATTGTGAAAATCGTGAGATGACCTGTAAATAACATACCTTAGAAAACATCATCAAAAGAATTTATCCTCCCTTGAATTTTGGCCTTCTTTACTTCACCTTCCCTCTGAAATTCGACTTAGATATCCTTTAGTTACCTCAATCACATGTAGATATTAAATATTCTCAAGTGTTATTAAAATTAGAGAGCCTTTCCTCTTATTTATACTTTCATGTAGCTTCCTCAAGGGTTTACCTTTTAACCATCTTAACCCACTTTCCTTATTTTAGGGTTAACCCACTTCTAACCACTTGTCCACTTAGTAATTTCTCTGTTAACTTTATTATTTAACAATTTATTTTGTATTCACTTTGACTTATAGTACACTCATCTCTTCACTTTATTATTTACCTTCTAAAATCTCTTAAACCACTTTGACTACTTTGACCTTTTGGGGCTTCTAGATGACTCATGAGGCTTCTCCAACTTCACATGGCCATAACTCTCTAACCATGAGGATTTATGTGACATTCCACATACCACTGGAAATGGCATGACATGTACTATCCATACGGAATAGTCTTACCTACAAATATATCAAAACTCATACCATTATCCATCAAACAAACTTGGGTCCATTACCCAAACCTTTGTGCTACTAAAATTTTCTATCAGACTTTCTTCAAGGGTTGACATCAATGACAACTAACCCAAATAATCAACACCATAGTGGTGGTATAGAGTGATATGGACACACACGATAAGTTATGGGAGTAAACTTCCACCTAGTCTAGTCTCTCAGGCAGTTAGAGGAGTGAACTACCACCTAGTCTGAGTTAACTAGTCTATCATTCTTTAGTTAACTGACTGAAAGAGAGTGAAGTGAGGAGGAGATCAGGAAATCATGAGTAATGTGTTAGTCTGGTGATGATCCCAAGGACAATGTGCATTATCTAGTGATGATCCCAATGCTGCATGGTGATAATCCCAATGTAGCATCTAGACTCTAGTCACCTGATCAAATTGAAGTGAAAACTGAAGAGAATATTCTCCCTAGAGGAATATTCTTCCTAAAATATAGGAGACTGAATAATGACTAATAAACAAGGAAAAACCTTAGGAAAAAGAAATCCTATGTGTGTGTGAAGTAACTCCAACACATAGATGGTGTTATTCGACACACTCGGAGGCTTGATTCCGCAGCTTGGGTGATCTTCATGCCCTTTGGTCAGTTGGTGTCTTTTGGAGGTATTTGTCTAAGCAAAGAAACCAATAATTTTTTTGAGTACAACGCCGTAATAGAATTACTACATGATGCATTGTCACATGGTATTTCTCACCTTCGGGTTTATCTAGATGCTCAACTGATCGTGTCTAAGTTAAATGGAGTCTACTGTGTCTACGATCCCACCCTTCACCGATGATTCCTTAGGGTACATATCTTAGAACGTTATTTTGATTATATTACTTATATCCGTGTTCCTAGGAGATCTAATCAACTAATTGATACATTGGTTAATCATGCATTAGATTGGTATATTTCACACACATAAAAGTAAAATCACACACATACATGCATATGTAAATACATTTCTACAAAATGTTTACTCCGTAAGGAAAAAAGATGTATATATATATGTGTGTGTGTGTGTGTCCAAAAAACAATGTCATAAGTACAAAATGTGGGCCACAAATCCTCAAATAGAGCCAGTATACAACACTAGGCTTAATCCCTCACTACATAAGAGAGTACAGAATAGAGTGCCATCAATACATAGAAAGTTCAAGTGCTAACTATGGTCTAGTCCTGTTGGCCCTAGTGTAATGAACTACGACGTTTGCAAGATTCTGGAACAACTGAACCCAAGTCCTCGATACTCCTACCACATGCGGTTGCATGGCCGGGGGTAGGTCCTCAATCTCTACCATCAGTAATGGACGAGTGAGATTTGTTAGGTTGCTCTCCACTTGTCTCAATACTCTCTTAGCCTCTCCATATGGTGGTCATGTCCCTGGTGTTGGTCTAGAATCCTCTTGAGGATGATGCATGTTCCTGGAAAAGTCTGTTGGTCGTACTGGTCCCACGTTTGTATATAACATATACTAATTTAGTACTTTGATGTTACCATAAAAGGGATAATATTTAAAAACTAAAAATAAAATAACTTTAAAATATAAATAATGATGTGTAGTTATCTCTCCGCGCTCCTTTCCAGGGGGCATAGGCATATCAAGGTACCTTAGGAAACTTATCCCTACGTAGGGGTAGTCTTTGATCGCAGGAATTTTACAGGCCCACCAGTCAAAGAACTTGTCATCGAAGGCCTTCTGCACTCTTCCTGCACCCTATCGAGGAAACAAAGCCACCCATCTGCATAATTCTAGAAATGGGGCAATATGTCTGTGTATTGTCTCTCATGGGCTAAGGCTTGGCACTCTCTCAAAAAAGAAAGCGCACAACATGGTCCCAAACCCAAAGTTATTGTTTGTTCTTCTTCTGCAGTCGGTTAGTTTTTTCTTCATACATGTGAGGATCGTGGTGCTCCGGTCAAATATAGTGGCCTGTAAACATTGAGCTGCACAATGCATTTGTGCATGTGAGGCCTTCTGAAGTGTTGTGGATCCTGTGATCCACCCAATAATATATAGTACTATCCACAGGTTGAGGCTTGCTATCTTATCAATTGGCACTTGAGATCCTACCTTCTCAATTCCAGCCTCGCAATACATGCCAGTGTAGTCCTGGAGGAAAATTACTCAAGTTAATCGGTTCCCCCCTCCTAGAGAGACCAGTCAAAAGGTATATATCCTCAATAGTCCGAGTCAATTATTGGCCCTCTAGCATGAAGGCCTCTATGTTTGGGTTCCAATACTCTATCAAATTATTGAGTAGCCTAGGTTGTGCCCTCATGATTGGGGAATGAAAGAACTTCCACATCCCACACTGCTTTATCATGGAAATGGCCCCTGGATCCACTTCAACCAATATGTCTAACTCCTCATGTTCTCTCTCTCTCCAATGGACATACATATTGTTGCATAAAAATTTTTGAGGTTAGCCCTTTTCTCAAATTTTTGAAAGCTTTAAAGAGATGTACGTGGGTTGTATTTAAGACAATCACATATATATGTGTGTTAAGTTTTTCTCAACCCATGTATATATGCGTGATGAGCGTGGATAGTTTGTGTACACATAGACCCGAATTATTCCTTAGTGCACACACCCTCTAAACAAGTATATAAACAACAAATCATGAATGCAAATGATTAGAGAGGTCATTTGTCCTTATTTGGTTCAGGTTTGAAGAATTTTCATCCACCGTAGATTCTTGAATTTGCGTTTTAAGGAAGAGGGTTTTTTTACTTTTTGGTTATTTTCCAATTTGCAATGGTTAAAATGAGTTGTCTACCCCTATTTATAGACTTTTTTGGGTATTTTTTCCCCAATTTGGTCATCTTTTCCCCTATTCTTAGGTTGGTGGGTGCTTGGGTTTCTTTTTGGGGGATCTTTGGGTCGTTCTTATAAACTTTTTCTTTTGGTTTGGTGTTTTTATGAGTTGGGTTACACTCACATCATCATGTGGTGAAGTTGTATTTTTCAACACTTTCATATAGGTTAGGTTCTCATCACCTTGCATCTTGCATTTTGTTGAATTTTTCTGCTTTGCCATAGGATCGATCCCACCGAAGTGTGACAAGAAACCTTTTGTGCTACTTTATAAGTGTCATAATTAGGTGGTAGAGCCTCCCTCTACATGGATTCCATAGGTAGATCCTTTGCTACATTTTGGCATCCAAGTTGTGAGTTTTCCATAGGCTTGGGAGTCCTTTTAGTCCCTCCGTGACCGTGTGCTGAAGCCTCATTCTTCGTCATCCTTTTATGGCCTATACCCGATGGACTCCCTACGAGCATGGTTTGTTGTCTTTCAAGCTTGCTTAAAACTTTGAAAGAGACATCTATCAAGAATTTATTTATTATTTTCGGTCTTGTTCGGATTACTTAAGAAAAGAATCCCCCCTCGAGAGTCTTTTTTAAACCCTTTTTAGACTCTCTAAAATTGAAAATCATTATGAGCAATCTTGTTTCCCTTCACGCTCGTCAAACTAAAATTTGAAGGCATATCTGTCTGGCAATAGTTTACCCCTTTTTTGGTCCAGGTGGATATTTTTACGAAAAATGTACTCCCTAGGAGCTATGGTTTGCTAGGAGAGTATCCTCAGGCATAATTTTAACCCTTTTCCGGTCCTAAGGGACTTAATTGGCGAAAAAGGGCCATTCTCCTTGGTTTTGGTTTATCTCTTTTTTGAGCCTTGGATATTATCTATGAAAAAGGAAACCCCTTGGAGTCCATAGTTAAGCTCTTTTAAGACTCCCTAAATATGAAAATATCGTCGAGTGACATTGTTCCTTTCACACTCATTAATTGGTTCAAAAGGAATATCTATTTGGTGTACGTTTATCCCTTTTTCCGACCAATATATTACCAAGGAAAAAGGTATGCCTTGAAAGATATATCTCACCGGGAGAGTTCTCCTAAGTTATGTTTTATACTTTTTCAAGATCAGGGGAATAAATTACGAAAAAGGCGGTGAGTCCATAGTTAAGCTATTTTCAGACTCCTTAAAATTGAAAAGATAGCTGACTGATCTTGTTTCTGTCACACTCGTTAAAATGGTTTTGAAGAGACGCCCTTTCGGTATAAGTTTAACCCTTTTATGGAACGAATGGACTAATTACGAAAAAGGAATACTCTATCCCTAGTGACCAGAAGAGTTCTCCTTGGTATGATTTTATTCTTTTTCGGACTTTGGAGACTAACTTTACAAAAAGAGATCACTCTAGAGTCTTCTTTTAGTGTTTTTCAGACTCTCTAAACGTGAAAAACCACCGAGCTTACCTTCTTTGGGCTTGTAAAACTTCACATGGAAGGATTCTTGTTGTTTCATACTATAATCACATCACATGTCTTATCATTGCATCTTTGGCCTAATGTCAGCTTCATGTTGTTATTAATGAACCTTTAGAGCATTCCTTAGGTGCAAGCCTTGTATCATTTTTTTCCCTTGAGATCTGACACCTTGACCTTTGGAGGAATTTTCCCGAGTTTCCTTTTTCTGCACATGTCTCCTTTCACTGAGCATCAGTATGTTCCATGCACTTGGAACTAGTTATATTTATCGCGACACTCGTTCCTCCTATTATCGGACTAATCGGTAGGTGTGGACACTAACTGATCTCCCTAGATCCACCTATATCTAGAACAAAACACACAAGAACATGACGCTCTCCTTAAGTTTTAGATGTTGAATTTACTAACTAAAGAGGGATGAGTGACATACCATTTAAATGTCTCTTCCTCTCGCCATCGCCATCCTAGCTCTGTTCCAATGCTCATACAATGATGGACCTGCAAAAGAACGCAACCAACCAAAGCTAACAAAGCTCAAGAACATCTTCTCCATGAGAGATCCTCTCCTTTTATAAGTTGAAGAGGATAAGATGAGGAGGTTAGGATGATCCCACTAAATCATGAAAGTGAGTAAGATCCAAACCATTCGGATGCCACCTCACCATGGAAGTTTCTCCTTCTAGAAGATTCGAGAAAACGCTCATTTTTCCCACGTGTAAGCATTCTTGCACCCTTCTTATAGTGAAACCTGTGAACTGTTCGCACCCTAGCTATGATGCAGCCTATGAGAATCAGGCATTCTTGCACCCTAATACATAGGTAGCCTACGAAATTCCTTTTTTATAATGTTTTTACACAGGAAAATGCAACTTCTTTTCTCGGGAAAAGTTCTTCTCCCTTCTTTCTTCAGGAACTCAGGCCACTGACCCTTCTGAAGGAAACAGATAGGTTTACATCATTAATGGTCATAGGTATGATCAAAATAATGTGTAACAGAGAGCCCCCCAAAGTATGAAGTTAGAACAAAGTGATAGCTGAAATACTTTGTCGAGTGTGTGTAGGGAACAAGGAACAGTCGGTCAGAAACCTGCCGACAAACAATGAAATACAGTACAATAATACATCATCACTGAGGTAGGCATTCCCATACTCAGAATAAAGCATAAATGCTGACATGCAAAGATCCATGTCAAGTAAGATAAGTCATGGCCACCAAACATACATTGTGGATCCATGTCGATATGACTCAAATCTGAACATAGCCACCAAAAATACACTGTGGATTTATGTGTTAAAGACTCAAATTTGAACATAGCCACCAGACATACAATGTGGATATATGCAACAGTACACTGAATATACTCCAACGCAACCTGAATCTGTTAGAAAAGATCCAGGGTCTTCATCTCCATCACTCTATAGTACGAATCTAACCATGTGAATACATGTGTCGAAGTCGAACATGGTAGAAACCACTTGATTACCGTTCATTCGTGTATACCGTTAACAAGCGCGAGGGAAATCACCATTAATGTCAATGACCCCCAAGGTACTCTAGTACAATCCAACGAATGTGAATCAGTGAGATGAGGTTGAACACTCGGTGGAATCTCCCAATTAGGGGTCAATAATGAAAACCCACTGTCAAAAGCGAGGAAGCCTGCCATTGAGGCATGCAAGTTCCAAGGTACCAATTAATTTCTAAGTCTAGTTCCTAGATAATGAGTTGAAGTCGACAGGAAAAGACTCATCACAGGAGGGCCTTAATGTATCCCACATCAATAACATGAAACAAGTAACAAGATTTGATGTAGATCAGAGTAACAAGTGATTCAGGACTGACTCAAGGATGGCCGATGCAATAGAAGGCTTAAAGACTGTAGAAATGGCCGATGCAATAGAAGGCTTTCTGGGTTGAACTTATTTTTTGAACATATTGACGACACGACAACTGTCTTGGAAATACTGACTCAACAACAAGGATCACAGACCAATTTGTAATCTTATAGGAGTGTGATCAGGAGACAAGTGAATTTTCCAACCTAGACACAAGGCGAGTGAAAGGGTGTCATGTTCAAAAGAGACTCTTCCACAGAATACAGGTTTAGATACATTTCTTTCCCAATTTTCCCCCCACCATTTATGGCGAGTACCTCTTTATTTTTACGCAATCTTGAGGAGGATAACATATGCTTGTAATGTAAGCTCATCCTTCGAACGAGTCCCTTGGAGTATGTTTAACGAACCCTAAGAAGGAGTGGTTCAGTCCGATTTGGGCCTTTCGATGTTTATTTAATGCGTCCAAAGAAAGAAAACTCATAGGTTTTTCATGTTTAGAGAGTCTAAGAAACACTTAAAAGAGAGCTCTCTCAGTTCCTTTTTCATAAAGTAGTCTGATGAGACCGAAAAATAGATAAACTATCGCTCAACAGACGTTTTCTTCAAATACTTTAATAGGCGTGAAAAGAACAAGATCGCTCGGCAATCTTTTCATGTTTAGAGAGTCTGAAAAGAGCTTAAAGGGAACTCGAGGGGGTTCCTTTTTCGTATAACCTTTACAAGTCCGAAAAAGTGATAAAAATATACTCAGTTACATTCTCATTGATTTACAAGCATGAGAAAGAACAAAGACTAAGCTCGGTAACTTATTCTCATGTATTTACAAGCATGAGAAAGAACAAATACTAAGCTCAGGATTGTTTTCATTTTTACGCAAGCTTTAAAACAAAACAAAACTATGCTTGGGATAGATTTTAATTTTTTACACAATATTAAAAACTAAACAAAATTGTGCTTGGACCTGGTTTCATTTTTACACAAGCTTGAACCAAAGGAAACTATGCTTGAGGTAGGTGGTTTCATTTTTACACAAGCTTGAACCATAGAAAACTATGTTTGAGTCTTCCCAACGCATAACACATGGATGGTTGGTACTTAGCCCCCAGCTTAAGAAGCTAGTGGCTCTACTTCAGCATGAAGTCCAGAGGCTGTAAGCAAATTCTCCCCAAGCTTCATTTCATCAAAATGCAAAGGAGAATGAAAGGAAGCTTCAAATACTAGACGAAGGAATTGACTCAAATAGAGAGGGGGAAAACTATTTCATTTTTTAATGAGCTTGACATAGAAACAAGAACTATGCTCGTAACCTCTGTTTCATTTTTTAACGAGGTTGCTACAGAGACGCAAAAAACTATCCTCAAGTGGTTTCATTTTTTAATGAGCTTGAAATCAAAAAACCATGCTCAAAGACCTTTGTTTCACTTTTTAACGAGGTTGCCTCAGAGACACAAAAACTATCCCCGGAACCTCTGTTTCATTTTTTAATGAGGTTGCCGCAAAGACGCAAAAACTATCCTCGGAACTCTCTTCTTGATCATGGATTCCAAGAGGACAATGCTCTGGAATGACACCATGTCAAAGGACAAAACTCGGTCATGGCTTCCAAGAGGTCTTCACTGGAAGGAAGGAACACACTCTCGAAGGACACCATGTCGAGGGTCGCGACAGGAGTAAAGAGATCAGACTCTAACAACGCTATCGAAGAGATCACCATGTCAACTACTGGATCTAAGTCATCAGAAGGTGAAGCCATGGGTGACAATGCCACATAATTGACCTGTGGTGGGGACGATATTGTCTGCATATAAGAACCATTCATAGAGGCAACCCAAGTGGGGTCAACGAATGAAAGTTAATCAATAGTGATCAGAATCTGGACCAGGGGTTAAATTTTAGCTCAAAAATCAACGTTCTCAGAATTTCCTCAAAACAAATTAATGCAGCTGGTGTTAGTGAATTGGAATTGACAGAGTTAAATTTAGTTGTCTGTCGCTATAATTGGTAGTTTGGCTCTTTTGACAAGTCTATTGCCGAATTTAGCGAATTAGGCACCTTTTGTTTTATTAACACCCAACGGAAATAACTTGTGCATGATGTAAAGCACCTTATGCCCATACAACGTGACCATAGTCCAACTCAACGGAAATATTGCTAACAACTTTTTCGTACTAACCTCACGCCTCCGGTTCCATACACCAACGGACACTTGGCATCACCGGAATTCACCAACCGCCTCGAGGTTTGAACCCTCCATTCTCCGTTGAAATATGGATAGCCTCCCCTTTGCTGTTTGATTCCACTCGGATTATTTTTATCATCCGTCTCCTGGATGATTAGTACCGGCGAGCCTTGGTCCATCCGAGTTATACTATGATCTCCACTCTTAATCAAACGCTTACAGAATGAATTTATCAATCCATTACATGTTTGGTTCGATTCCAAGGAACATTTAAAGTAATATGACAGGTCAGATGTGTTCTATCACCGAGAACAGAGGTATCACCATTATACACAGATGAAAGAGGATTTCACACATACCAGAATGTTGAAAAATAGATAGAAGCTTTTATTAATGAATTTGCTTTCTCCCCTCTGCAACTATTCCGTGCACTCTCTCTCGTGCCCTCTCATCTCTCTAACACACTCTACTCGCCCCCAACTTAGTGTGCTTAATACAATAATAAAGAAAAACTTAGGTTTTCAGATCCACAAAGTCTGGATCGAATCCTCTTAGATCCTACAATTTCTACCTGTAATCCTAACTTCTCCTACAATTATTACATTGTTAGGATTCGATATCCTTTGACAATTTATTAAATTTGAACTGAATACAACAAGTAAATTAAAGAGCACCCACTCTCTTTAGTAAAATTTGCCTTTGATTTTCAACAACCATAGATCTTCTAGTGTTGTGAGCTTATGCTCCTGCATCAGACTCTTCAGGTCAAAAAAATTCATGAACTCATGTTCATGAGTTCTTCTACAGTGCTGCCATGTTTTTGTATATCTGCTTCAGTCATCTATGTAGCATCCTCCACCGGCTGATTCTTCCATTTGATCAAGTACTCATAGTACTCATGTCTTCTGGTCTTCTTCAAAACTCTGGTGTCCAATATCTTCTCCATTTCCAGCTCTTGTATAACAGGAATCTGTTTCTGCCATGCTATCTTTTGTCCAGTATCTGATTCATTTGTTGATGAAGTCACAGTTTCACCCCCCTGATAAGGATATAAATCTGCAACATTGAATATAGGTGAGATACCTATATTATCAGGCAATTCAATTTCGTAGGCATTTGCTGAGAATTTTCTCAAAATCCTACAAGGTCCAATCTTCTTGAGTTTCAACTTATTATAGGTACCCTTATGGAACCTTTCTTTCTTCAGATAGGCTAATACTAGATCACCTTCTTCAAAATTCATTTATGTCCTTCTCAAATCTGCTCTTTGTTTATACTTGAAAGTGTTCTTCTGCAACTGTTCTTTAACCTGTTCATGCAACATCTGCATATCTGAAGCAAAATTCTCTGCATTTGCACTCCTTTTCTCCATCATTCCCAAATCTCTAAGT